>JAQFVV010006678.1:219680-380129 GCA_028023455.1 Epiperipatus broadwayi | reverse complement strand
CTCTTCCGATCTTTTTTGCTAATTACTCTGTAGATCTCATGTTTCTCTGCTGTGTCTCTGGGACCAGAATGAATAAAATTTCATGTTATCTTCAGAAATGTTGTTTATAATGTTATAGTTTTAGAGAAGAGCAAATAGGGCAGAATTCATGATTGCTCCTGACCTGTGTATCTCAGGCATGAGTGGATTTAGGGTACTTTTGCTTAGATTCTAAACCTTGTTAAATGAACATACAATTCTGACCAGTACAATACTAATCCAAATTGAAAAATTAATGTTATCAATCTAAACCAACTTCCTTGTTGTTCAGTCTTTTTATATTATGGTGTCTTAATTTTTAATAACTATAGGCGACTCTATTCTTTGGCCAGAATTGATGTAAAACCAACAAAACATTACTTGACCACAGTTTACATAATACTATTTAATAGCAATTTTTTCTCAGTAGATGCCAGATAGTAAATATTTATCCAGTGCTGTTCTTTTCAATAATCCCAGACTACTTTCTAGCTTATGGCTTTAATTCATGAGGAGTTTTTGAATCTGTAAGCAGTGCACTTAGATCTTTTAGGTCTAATGGATATTTACTTCTTTGTTTTACTATATCCAAATTGAGAAACATATTCCTGGTTTCAATCTAAGCCAACTTGTTGTGTAATCATTCAGAAACCTGTTTGGTATTTACATACTAATGTGTACTTTATTTTTTAATAATATAGGCACCTCTATCCTATAGTTAGGAATGGTATAAATCCAATAAAATATCATACACACAATGCTATGTAGTAGCAATTCTGTTTTTATTTTACCATACTTAAGCTAACTAGATTTAATCTTCAGTAACCAGTAGCTGCCAGAAAGAATTCAAGTGTCATAATTAGGAGATATCATCATCATTATCTAAACACATATCATTATACTTTATTATTGAGAATAAATGATTAAGTATGATAGTATAATTGGGCATACAGTTAAGGCTAACTCCATACCATGTTCTCCACTTCCATCAGAAACCATTTCCCATTAAACAATTTGGCATTCAACATGTGGCATGAATAATGACTGGTACATGTCTATAATTTAATGAACCAGAATAACTAATATAATTTATCATTTTGCAACCTAGCAAATACTTTAAAATCGTATATCAATATTTATTTTGGTAGTATGATAAAATATTTGAATTCCACTAAATAATGCTAACAATCTTGTGTAAATAATGTCATAAATCAACTGACCAATCTAGTTAAGTAGATGTTTTGTTTTTGTTGTTTAATTTTTTTGTAGACAGCAGTGGATGGCATGATGGATTCCAAATTACTGATTGCAGTATTGTTGTGAATAAATTTATTTAAAATATTTATATCCCATTTAATTTTCTTAGTTTGTTATACTAACCTATCCATTATGATTAATACTAACTTTGATGTATAAAAAATCCCAAACTTATAGCTCGGAAAGTATTAGTAAGGCAGAAGTGAAAAAAATGTTTCAAGTTATGGTAGCAATATTAAGTGCTAAATTTGATGAAGCTAATACTAAATTTGATTAAGCTAGAGCTGTAATGCAGATGTTAAATACTAAATTGGATATTAATTTAAAATAATTAAATGATAAATTGGATACTAAATTTGATGAAGCTAATATTAACCTTGATGAAGACAGGGCTGAAACTTTATTGTTGAAGAAGGAGAGAAAAAATAAATATTTGGCTCTAAAGGCAAAGGTGGAAGAATCCAGAGAAGAAATTTGGATAGAAATACAAAGTTTAAATAAAAAATTAGAAGAATCTAGGAAGGAATACCAAAACTTTCAAAGACAAATTCCATAAATAATGATTATAGTATAGTCAAAATTTTAAAATAATATGATTATTAATTTTTATTGTGAGAGCACATTTATATATATTTTACAGAGTATATGTTCACTCATATGTTCATTGAAAAAATCATACTTTTATTTTTTTACCAAAAGTGAATTGTGAAATGCTTGGCTTTCAGCACAGTTAAATATACTCTGGAGATTTTTTTTTTTCAATTACTTTCTTATAAAACTTTTAGCATCAAATTTAGAAAACATTTTATTATGCAGAAGACTTGCACATCAAATTCAAAAAGATAATAAAAGAAGAATAAAATGTATGTTCTTTCAACATAAACTGAAGAAATTTTTTAATAAACCATGATTGAGTATGGCATTTCAAACAGAAAAATGAGTGCTAGCATATTGTAAAATTTATTTATAAGTTTTACTTTATGTTTTTAAATGTGATCACATACGGTGCTCAGAGAGAGAAAAATGACTGCTTGTGTATTGCAAAATATATTAAATATGTACATTTTAATGTTTTTTTGTTTGTTTGTATTAGTTTGTTTACATTTATTATTAGGTAGCATAAAACGGAAGTGTATATATTAATGCAATATAGTTTGTGGTTTCACTGTGCTACTCAAATCAAGTATTATATTGGTTTAACATAAGAGACCAGAGAAGAAGGGAATGAAAATCAAAAAGAAGTTGTTTTGCCTATATCAAATGTTCCTGCCATTGTTATCAAAATATACTATCATTTGGTAATAATCTTTTAGTAATGTTTAAATAAAAAGAGAAAGTTAATTTATAATTCAGCCAACATTTACTGCACACTTAAGAAGAAGAAAAAGATAAAATATAACTTTGTTAGTAAAAAAAAAAAAAAACACTTAGTGTTTGAAATTCAAATCAATATTATGTTGCAATTACTGTATATAATAACTAATTTAGAAAAGTAAACAATTAATTAAGAAAATGATATATAAACAGTTTACCAAAGATAAGCACAAAAATAAACAAAAGTTCTTATAAATGACAGATTAATTTAATTAAGAATATTTTTAATATGGTTTAACCATCCTTCAAGTAATGGTATCCAGATTGCAATCTTATCTTGCATCTTATCTTGATCTGATTCAGTATGCATTATTATAGACCAATGAATATAGATATTGATAAAATATAACCAATGACAGAATCAGGTCAATAATTGAAGATGGTCAATGAATCTACTTACTGCCATTAAAGAAGAGAACCTGCCTATAAAATGGTAGACCATTTCTAGGTAGAATCAGGAAACAATGGATATTAAACTGGTTGCTCCATATTTGATTGGGAAAGGAGTGAAGAAACATTCACAGTTGAATCAGAAGCTTCTAGATACAAAAACTGACACAACTGGAAGTATTAGGCATATGTAGAAGGGCATATGAAGTTCCTTGTTTCAATAGTTGTTTCATAATTAGATGTTATATCTAGCCAATAGTATCAGGTAAATGATATATCAAATGTTTTATGTAAATATATACAAAGGGATACCCAAAAATAACCAGAATTTTGTAATAAAAAGTTGTATTTATTTTTAGATGTTACATATTGAATTTCTTTCAAAGTATTGTCCATTTGATGCAATGAACTGGTCTGAATATGTTTTCACATTTTCAAAATAGTCCTGAAACTTTTATAAGATGATGCCCTTTTAGCACCTCTATTTTTTTTTTTTCTTTACCATATCCAAGTCTGCAAAACTTTTTTTTGCAGCATGTTTTTATTTGGGGGAATAAAAAATTAATACAGAATGAGATCTGATGAATATGGATCATACTGCTTTAAATTAAAAATTGTTTCACATTAAAAACTTTGTGCACTGGCACATTGGTTTGGTGAAACTTGCACTTACTTTGCCACAATTTTGGATAATATTATTTTTACATCATATAAACATTTCAGGACTTGTACCTAAAATGGCTTATCATTACAAACAAATTCTAAGTCAACAATGCCATTTGCATAAAAAATCAGTACCCTCTTGACCTTGGACTTTTCACTTATCATGCTTTTTTGGGATGCAATGAATTTGATTTTTTTCATTAAACTATTCAAAAACATATGTTTTTCCCAAGTCAGTTTTTGTGAGCTGTTTCAAGCATTATAACTATTTCTTCTGCTGTTTTCTCTAACAAAACAGAATTTCATCTTCTTTCAACTTTTCAGCCATTATAAAAATCAAAAAATAAGGAAGATACACTTAACAAAAACATTTGCTACATAGCACCATAATTTCATTTGATGATGATGATTGGCAGGCTGATGCAGAGGGCACCCTGCAAGAGATATCTAAAAACAAAAACATGTACTTTAACATGCCTCCACACAGTGATTCTGGTTTTTTTAGTAGCCTCTCATATTTTATATAAGTTCTAATAAAATATTTAAGCATTGTGTTTTATTACAATCACAAATAAACCCAATAATTTTGGAGAATGCTTTTTTTGCTTTTTGTATTCAATTACATAACTGGGGAAGAGAATATATAATGATGGAATTCTAAAAGCTAAACAAAAATGGTTGAAAGGCAGAGTTCAGTTACTAACAAAATATAAATTATTGATATTTGATTGTAACCAACAGAGGTCAACCTCAGAGACAGGTATCTTATTAAAGAATTGCCTTGTTGCAGTGGTTGATAGTAATAAAAATAGAAAAGCTTCACAAAGCATGTTTGTAATTAAAGTTTAAGCTCCACCATCACCAGTGCTTAACCACCATAACCCTTTAGAATCTTCAGATAAAAAAGGAAAAATTGTGAAACCCAAAGAAGAAAAATGTACAGAGTGAAAAATAAAAAATACTACAAAAAGAAAACATAAATTTATATGTGCACACTTTATGGACAAGGCATATGCAAAATATTTTAATACAATTGCTGGAACTGCAGGTAAGTAATAGTTTCTATACTTTATATGAATATTTTTAAATAGTATATTTCAATTATTATTTGGTTCGGTTATATTATTTTTGTCATAAAAATATGTTTGCTTAAAATTCCCTGGATAATTGGTTAATATTGATACTTGGTATTATACTTTGTATAACATAATGATTATTTTCATTAATATTAATATTCATTAATTAATCAAGGAAGTGGAGATTTGAATTATAAACTGAAAAAAAAAAAATATTTTTATTTAAATTTTTATTCTTGTGCTTTTTGCCATAAACATTTTCTAGTGTCTTTCATATGGAAAGAAGCCATAAATAATTTTTTTTTAGTATCTAGTTATATTTAATGATAATACTGTGTGTTAATATATAAAATTTAATTTAAGTATTACTATTAATTTAATCCTTTTTTAGCAAGTAACCATAGTTGTATTACAATCTTGCAATAAACCTTTACAAATAAATGGTAAATGTTATTTAATTTTACTTTTTTATTTCTATTAAAACATAACAAGAGTTATAAGCAAAATATAAAAATATAGTCCTATGGTTAAATTACATAACTTAGATAGCATTTGTTCAAATTTTATTTGCCAAGCATTAATGATCATGTTTTGTTGTTGTTTTTTTACTTTTTTTTTTTATGATATTTTCGATAATCTGAAAAATGTTATTTTCTTAATAACTATAAAATATATTTATTTTTCTAATTATATCATGTTTTTCAAAAGATTTACTCTTACATCATAGAAAAAGTAGGTGGGAGAAATTATTTTAGTCAATGCAAAAAAAATGTTACAAATTAATTTCAAAAACAAATTTTAAATAGTAGTTGTAGTTTGATAAAAACGTTATTCAAACTGAGCTTTGATTTAATTATAGGATTTGTTTAATAAAAGTTTATAATGTGATAGGCTTGCTATTTAAAAGCCCAGTATTGACGTTGTTATATGCCAATTAGATTTTATTTATTAAGTTTAAGGTTAAGAAATATTATGGTCTTTCTCTTCATTTGTCTGATAAGGCAGAATGAATGTACGTGTAAATGATAAATATTTTTTCAATAGATATATACCATTATGACAGTCAAAAATAAATCATGACCCTTACTCCCAGGAGGCTGTAAAGTTACCAACCAAGGCATTGGTTGGTGGCCAAAGGTGGAGGATGCTAAGAATCTCCTGACTGTGGACCCAGGTTGCCATTTGATGACAACTTTTTATTTAGGTACTTAAAACTGCAGATCACTTTCAAGTGAAGGAAGATTGCAAAAATTAAAAGCCGTCTTATATTCAATGGGACACTATTGGACTTTGTAAAGTTAAAAGAAAAGGTAAAGAGACAATTGATTTAAAAAGTGGACATATACTCCAATATAAAGGCACAAATATTGGAAATAAAAGTGGAATAGGATTCATTATAAATAAAAAGTGGAAGAACAACATTGTGGAGATTAATGGTGTATCGGGCAGAGTGGCAAGATTAGTGATACAACTTAATAGCAGATACCAAATGCAGATAATTCAGGCTTATGCCCAACAAGTTCTCATAGTGATGAAGTAGTGGAAGATTTTTATATGGATGTACAAAAGGCTTTTGATCAGAATAAACAATATTTTAAAATTGTTATGGGAGATTTTAATGCTAGAATTGGTAAATAAATGAAAGATGAAGGTGCTGTAGGTAATTTTGAGTATGGTAATAGAAATGAAAGGGGACATAGTCTTGTGGAGTTTGCAGAAATTTTCTTTTTATATTATTAATTGGTTTTTTTTTTTCAAATAAATGTTAAAATAAAATGAACATATGGACATGGAAGCATCCAAATGAAGGGAAGGCAGAATTGGATTATATTTTGACTAATAGAAAATACATATTTCAAGATGTTCTTAATAAATTTAACATAAGAAGTGATCATTAATTATGAAGATGTAAGATAGGTGTTAATGCAAAACTAGAGAGACAAAAATTAAGAAAAACAATATTTACAGTTTATATTCCTAATCTTCAGAAACATTCTAATGAATTTAAATTAGAACTTACAAATTGGTTTCAAGTATTAGTCGATTTTGAATATGATTCAGATTTGAATGAAATTAATATGAAAATAATTGATACACTTTTAAAAACTGCAACAAAGATAGCTGGTAGAAAAAAGCAGCAATTGACCAATAAAATTTCTACTGAGAGTAGAGAATTTATGAAGAAAAGAAAGAATATAAAGATATACAAAAATGATGCATTAAAAAGAATTGAATATCTCAAATTTTGTAAAATGATGTGGAAAAGAATTGAAAATGATATAAGAAACCATAGCTGTGAACTAGCAAGGAAAGCTATAGAAAAGAATAAATGGCTCAAGAATGTAAAATAACATTTGGGTATTGGTAGGAAATTTATATCTGCAATAAGAAAAAAAGATGGCATTATTACTAAAAAGAAAGATGACATCATAAAATGTGTAGAAGACTTCTATTAAGAATTATATAGTAATAAAGAACAAGTACCTCCTATATCTATTATATCTTCCAAATTGCCCAGAATTTTAAATGAAAAAATGAGGTCTGCAATTAAATTTATGAACAAAGGAAAGATTCCAGGTAATGATGGAATTATAATTGATATATTAAAAGAAGCAGGTGAAGAAATAGAAATTTTTTCAGCAAAGTTATATACCAAATGTCTAAATGATAAAGATATAACAGATGATTGGAAGAATGTAGTATTAATATTAATATTTAAAAAGGTGATAAAAAATTATTAGAAATTGCAGACCTATCAGCTTTTTATCAGTTTTATACAAAATTTTTACCAAGATAATTACAATTTATTTATAGAGAACATTGGATTTCCACCAACCAAGAGAACAAACTGGATTTAAAAATGGTTTTAGTACAGTATATCATATCCAGGTATGAAGAGAAGTTATAGAAAGTATAAGTGAATATGAATTGCCATTATGCTTTGGATTTGTAGATTATGAAAAGGCATTTGATTTTATAAATATTTCTTCAGTGATTAAAGCATTGGATCATCAAGGCATAGATCCAGGATATTGTCATATTTCAAGAATATTTATAAAAATGCAACAGCAACAATTAGATTACATAATGATATTAGGAAAGTCAGGGTATAAGACAAGATGACTCCATATCTAAAACTTTTTACAGCAGTTCTGCAAGAAGTATTTTGTGGATTAAAATGGGAAGCTAAAGGAGTGAAAGTAAATGGAGATTATTTAAGTCATTTCTATTTTTTCAGGTGATGTAGTTATTTTTGCAAATCATGATTTAGAGCTGCAGGAAATGTTGCAGGAGTTATCAGATGAAAGTAGGACTAAAGATAAATGTTAAAAAGGCTAAAGTAATGTTTAATAAATTTTCTCATAATATGAAAATAAAGATTGATTATGATGAGTTAAAAGAAGTTAACAGCTACAAATATCTTGGACAGATTATTAATACAGATGGAAACATAATGGATGAAATTAATCATAGAATTAAACTTGGTTGGAGTGCTTTTGGTAGAAATAATTTGATGCTAAAAGGAAATATGCCTATGTATTTGAAAAGGATAGTTTTTAATAAATGTGTTTTACCAGTTTTTACTTATGGATCTGAGACTTGGACACTTAATAGAAGAGCAATACAGAGACTTTAGACTATTCAAAGAAGTATGGAGAGATAAATGTTGAAAGTAACAAGAAGAGATTGAAAATGCAGTATATGGGTGAGAGAACAAACAGGTGTTATTGATCTCACTGAAAAAATTAAGACTGAAAAGGAGTTGGGCTGAATATATTTCTAGAACAGATGATAATAGATGTACAATTGAAATCTTAAACTGGATCCCAAGAGATAGTAAAAGACCCAAATTGAGACCACAGGTGAGATGGATGGATGGATGAAATAAGAAAGTGTGCAGGGGTGATGTGGAGAAGAAAAATTAAAGATCGGATAAAATGGATTAAACTTGGAGAGACCTTCATCCTGCAGTGGATTGGTAATGATGTGTAATAGTTAAGTAATATATAGTAATCTCAATTACTTATTTTTATGTTTTTTATTCACTTTAATTGTTTTAATTTAAGTATTGATATATTAAACCAAAAGTTTATTATAATGATGTCTAATATATAAGGTATATGCTAGTAAGTATAATGAATTAATTGGTTCCAGAAGCTTATTCATTTATTGTAGTTTCATTGAAATAAATATATTTAGGGGGTAATTCAGTCCAGACCCAATGGCCAGACTATAACTATATCAAAAATATAAAAGTAAAAATGCATGTAAAATTATCATACATAATGTATGAAAATAAAAATTTAACTGATAGCAGCATTAAATAAAAGCATACAACCTCACACATCCAAAAAAAAATACCAGATCTTTGATTTCACAACTTTCATTTCCTTATGACATGGCAATCAGCAGTAACTCTATCTGCATTAGTCAATTTTAAAAGGGTTAAAAAATGACGAAAATTATTTTCTAATATATAATGATTTACTCAAAATATATGATAATTTATATAATAAGAATAAAAATTATATTAGACATTATTAAATTAGTTTTTAAAAATTGATATAGTAATTTATTATAAAATAAAAATTGAACGAGAAAAAAAAATCAATGGCATGTTTTACATTCTCTGCATATTTTTTATTACTGATTCAAATAACAATATTTACATTTGTTGGATAAGATTTTCCAATCTCTCACCAGGGAGCAGCCAAAGCAAACAACTTGATAATCAAACATATTCACCACTGAATGAATTATTAAAATAGTGTTAAGTAAATATAATAATATCTGGCTATTCTATTATTTAGATTTATGATAAAATCTTACAAAAATTCAGTTCAAATTTTGATTTGCAATTTATTAATGTTAAGATGTTTGCTTTCAACAGAAAGACATTTTGAAAAGAAAATTTTGCAAATACAATTTTTTAAAAAAAATAATACAAATAATTTAAAAATACTTCAGTAATATAAAATAAAATTCAAGCACTCTCATTAAATTACACTTTAATATTAAAGTTTTTATAAATGATTAGAATATTAAACTATAATAAGAATTTTTATTTGACTCAGGATTTTTTTATATGATTAAATAATTTAAAAGTCAATTCAATGTGTAAAATTATAAATCAATATTTATTTTAGAATAAAATACATTTATTTGGAGGGAAAAATCTACTAAATAAATCAAATTAAAAAATTTAAAACCAATGCCATATTTTCTATAGAAACTATTATTTCATATTTTGCAGAAAAAAGTCTATATATTATTCCTTTTTTTTTCATGTGTCATAGCATCAGCCGGGAAGTGAACCAACTCGAGACAACTGTTGTGTGCTGACTCTCGACCACCAATGCTTGACATATTATCCCTTTTTAAAGTATTATTTTAATTTTTTTTATTGAATTGTTACTTTTAATTTATAATTTAATAAATATAAACTGAATTTTATTTCGTTTTTTATTCTTTTTTTCATTATGATTTTTTTTTTTTAAATAAAGTTTTTTTTCCAGTGTATTCTAAATACAAACAATATAGCTATATATTTTGACCAAAATAATTACAGGAGTTTGATTGTTAAAGAAGATTTTATATGAAAGTACAATATTAAACAATCATGCTGGAATCTGGTTGATGGTTGTTTTATTTACAGAATTTATATAGATTCATTTGAAAAAAATATCTGTCACATGATAACGTGATTTGTAAATTATAAGGATAATTGACTGTTAATGAACATATATGCAGAAAAGGTAGATTTAAAAAAAATAATCAGCTTTATTATTGCCTTGTAAGCTTTCATTATATCATGTATATCACATTCATAGCTAAAAATCTAGCTTTTCTGCATATGTGATAATCAGCAATTGTTTATGTTAGCTCAGAAAAGAAGGAAACAGGATATAGTTGAATTAAAAATAAAGGAATATAAATATCACAGATTTATAGTCATACACTAACTTAATATTGTTTTTATTGCAAGAACATTTCAAAAAAAGCATTTATTAAAAAAACTAAATGACATTATATAAATATATTCTATTTAGAAAAGAAAAAATATTTATTAATATTAATCTTGAACTTTTAAAAAGAAATAGATTTAAAAATCTATAATCATGTAAAAAAAAAAAGTGATAAAAATAAACATGTATTTAGCAACTTTTAAAGTATATCATTTTCCTCAATGAATGTGGCTGCAATATATTAAAGTTGTATTTTTTTTTTATTATCAGTGAAACTCATGTGACCAATCTAGACAAACCTGGAATCTTGAATCTCCAGCTAAGAATAACTAGATATTCACATATTAAGTTCTATTAGTTTGCTAGTTAGATTGATTGTGGATCATCTACCTGAAAAAAAAATTGTACGCTTGTCTATGATGGGAAAAAAATTAATATTGAATCAGTTTAAATTAAATTTCAAATTATGGACGTGGCAATCAGGTTGGTGACAACTATTCCATAAAGCTCTTTTATAATCTAATAGCAAAAATTTTTCATAAATTTGAATAATGTGATGTAATAGTATAAAAATGGTGAAAAAATAAACACAATCAAAAATTATAAGTTTCAGAAATGGAAAGAATTGATAAGAAATAAATTTCACATTTCTCCAAATTCTTATAAAATTTAATTTTATTCCTAAATCAGCTTACAAAAATATGCAATTATCCCAATGATTTAACTGTTTTATTATAATTATTTTCAAGAGTAAATCATAATTTTATATATAAAAAAATGTATATATATATATATTCATAAATGTATATAAACAATTAAATATATATTCTTACACTTACATTTTAAAAAATCTAAAATATTTGCACTCATCATTTCTTAAACAATTGCCCATAATTTTAATATATTAAAAATAAATACTATCCAAAAAAATAAATAAAAACAAAAACTAATAACCATTTAAATTATTATTATTCTGTGTAAAATTTATTCTAATGTAGTTCAATTTAAAGCCCTGATATATTTCCATTTTATCATCAATTCTTCATTATAAATCAGAATAATCGCATTGTAAATTAGTTTTAATTATTTCAGATTTCAAAATAACAGCTTTATTTTAAAAAGGCTATCAGATTGAAATAAAAAATATTTTCAAATTACGCCTATTAAATATAATTTAAAAAACTAGAAGATAATTTAAATTAAACGAAAGAATAAAGACCTTTTTTTCCATGAATTCTTTTCAAAGTAGGTCTAATTTTTGAAATACAGAAGACACTCATCCTTGATTGGTTAGTTGCAGAAAAATAACATGAAGATTGAATTAATAAAAATGGAAGTCAAATTACCATAGAAATATCATTAATAACATTTAATCAGCACCATGTATAAAAACACTATTACACTTTTAAATTTGGATGTAAAGTAAACTTAAACGGCGTAGAAATACTAATATTGAACTATAATGTACACATATTTATTTAAAAACAAATATATGAAGGAAATAAGTACAAAAAGTTTTTGTTTTATTTGAAAATTAAAAAATAAAAACAAGTTATGAATTATCAGATATAAAATTAACATTTCCCACACTGCTTTAATTTTAAAGAGAAAAATAAAGTTAAATATTTGTTTAAAAAGAAACAGTCTTGCATCCCATTCATCAATTTATTTTCACATTTAAAGTATTCTTCTTTAATAATATGATATCTCATTTTATTTTTAAATAACAAGTAATATGAATATTTAACAAAATATTTTTTAGAATTTTAATATTACATGTTAAAAATAGCTTCTACTTTTTTAAAAATCATTGTAGAGAGTCATCGATCTTTTATTTTAAATGAACTAAACTAAGTAAAAAGTTGTTTTTTTTAAACTCATGGTCTATATTTAAAAGTTGTTTTGTAATGTAATCTTTCCTATTAAATATAAATTTATTTCTTTAAATTTCTTCCAATATAGATTTTTAAAAAATATTTAAAAAGAATGACATTGCTGTATTTACATGTGGTATTTTGATATTAGATTTGCTGTGATTGAAACTTGACCTCATAAACAAATCTGTAAATAAACACCGAATTAAACACATTTATAATTTTCTAAAAAAGAAAATATATTATTTTTTACCTCAATATTACATAATCTTTTGGTTAGGATAAACTAAAATTTTGCTTTCACTATTAATTTTACATTTTAAACTATGCTATGATGTCATGCAATAATCCTGGCACACAAAAAAAACGGACACTTTCATTTTCATTTTGGAGGGCATCAAAAAGTTCAGTCTGACCCAGTGATTGTCATTATTTTTATTATAACAAATATGGTTATCACTATAAGATAAATACATGTTTGTTTTCTTTAAATAAATTTTTTTGGTGGGCCAAAAATATCAATTAAATTTGTCTAAGGATCCAGTGCAGATATTATTTTATAAGATTGCAAAGTTAAAATTAATTATCACTAGATGAATAAGTAACAGCAGGTCTAACCAAAGTACCTACATCTGTTTAGAAAATGAAAGACACCTTTTTGTTGCTAATGGAACTTATGTCCACTTCTTAGAATCTTTACCAAATACCAATAATACAAGAAAAAACTAATTGATAAGTTTGATAATTTACATAAAAAATGAAAAACATGCAAAAATAAAAACATAAAAATAATACAATTTATTTAAAAAATAAATCTGAAAATATTATTTTTAGGAAATGAATCAATAAACAATGAATATAAAACTAAATAATGTTTTAGTAGTAAGACCAAATGCAAATCCATAAGAAATTAAATTGCAACAATCAGTCCATTGAATGAATATAATGCAATAGAAAAATTAATCCTTGATATCCATAAATAAGTAATGAATGGCTCTTTTACATTACTTTTAGAGTGATTGAAGTATTTTACAATATTGAAAGTATTTATAATGATCTACTTTATATTTTTTGATCATCTATTGTTAGTATTTAAGAAAATTTCAATATATATAAGGTGTTACATTTTTTAAAAAATTTTGCCATATCAGTGACCCATTTGTTTTGTTAGCCTGTAATTGTTTAGTTATTCAGTAATTTGAGCAGCTATTTGAAAGATTTTTTTTACAATAGCTTTATAATAGTAAAAGATATTTGGAAATCATTGATCTTTTATATACAAAAATGGATTATTTATTCCAACTACCCCAATGTCTGTGAATAAAGAAATGTACTTCACTTTATCAAGTGATATTTGATTTTTAATTGTAATACATATATAATATTTTAAATAAAATATTTTTTTGCTTAAGATATAATTATAAGAATCAATTTGCTTTCATAATTTTTGGAATTTAATGTTCCATGAGAGAGAATATGATTCCAGATCAATAGTCAAAAAATTCTACAGTTAATGGAAAATTATTTTGATCATGACACAAATTCTCATATTATTAATTTTTTTTACTAATGTACTTACTAAAATGGATTGAACTTTATTAGGAGATTTATACATGCTGTGCTTATTCTTGAACATTTATTTTATATAAATTCTTTTCACTTTATTTAGTCTAGATATCTTTTTTTTTTAGCTATTTTTTTTAGTTATAGTAAAGGTTTATGATCATTTTGTGTTCTTGAAAGATCATCATATTATTTTACATGAAAAGTTATATAGTTTGAATATAACTGAAAAAAATTTTACACCATATTTGGAGATATTAATTTATTTATTACTTTTAAAGTAAAGAATCAAAATATCATATTTTAGAAAATAGCCCTTTTACTGATTAATTTTTATTAATAATTAGCTTATAAAAGATATTTACGTAATTGAATTATTTATTAAGATTTAGATTTTAGAAGATAATTATTTTACTGATTTTTATTAATTAGGTAGGATTAAATTGTAATGATAATCATTTTATTTCCATTTTATAATTATAACATTATTACAATAGGATTATTGTAACAGAATTATTGTTAAGCAGTAGGTATATATATATATTGGTCATTTCAAATTAGTTATTATAACTTAATGTGATTCTGAAGTGCAAGATCTTGTCAGTAAGTGAATTGTGTGCTCTTCATGGTTTGATGCAAATGTAGAATGGCAAACTCTCGACCTCGAGATTTGTGGATTATAGCCTAGGTCTATCATTTTCACAGCTCAGACTGTTTATGAACTTTCAAACAATAGATCATTTAATAATTATAATTATAGCTATTAAAAATAAAAAAATGCAGAATTTTTCAGTATTTATAAAATAATAAATTACCCTCACAATCATGCACAAAAGCAAATGTGTGGAGTAGATCTTATTATGATGGAAATTATATCCACTATTTTTTCCTAGTCTTGATATAGATAAAGAGATTTGCATTTTTGTGATGTGTTTTGTTCTTATGCAAAGTGAACAATGGCACAGTAAAGAATAACACTCCATATTCATGTCCTTGTCATCTGTTTTATCATCAAAAAGCAAATGGCTGTAGTAGTGTGAATTGTACCTATATCAGAAAGAAACTAAAAAAATCTTACAAATTAAAATGGCCTCAATATTATTTTTTTCATAGTGATAAGTTAATTATGAATTTCATATATTTATTTAAAATATTTTTCCACTGGAAATTGAAATATTGAGTCATACTTTAATCACATGAAGGATACCCAAAAATAATTGGAATTGTTCTCTGGAAGGCACATCTTTTGTAATACATGCTTCTCTAGCTAGATCTCTGTTTCTGGTACCCTTATGCATCAATCTGCAAAGTGACATTATCATGTGAAACTAGTGCCATAAAAGACATTTTGTTGTAAAGGGTGTTTTGCATATTTGTCAAGTTGGAACAACATGAAATTCTATTTTTTTTAGGCAAAATGGCCAGGGAAACTTGTAATGCATGAAACAATCATAAGTTTATGAGTGGTTTAATGGGAGTGTCAAATTCATCATGTCCCAAAAAAGTCTGGCAAATAAAGCCCAGTGTCAAGTTGTTGTTATTGTTTTTTTGGATGCAAACAGTATTGTTCATACAGAATTTATTCATAAGTATCAGGCATTTAAACTTATAAGTTCTGAAACTTTTGGGTGATGCAGTAAAACTTAAATGTCCCATTTTGTGGCAAAGTAAGGATTGTAGCTTTATATGACAGCAAGCTAGTGTACAAAGCTTTGAGTGTGAAACAATTTTTAATTAAATTCAGCATGACTGAGTTTATCCATCCGGTATATTTACTTGATGTTATTCCTTGCAACTTCTTTTTATTCTCTCTAATGAAAAAATCTTCTCAATTTTTTTTAGACTTAGAAATGATGAAGAAAAAATGACAGATGCATTAAAGGGCATTACTTGACAAGTGCTTCTGAACTACTTTGAAAAATGAAAAATATGTTTAGACTGGTGCATTGCATTAAATAAACTATACTTTGAAAGGGATTTAATTTGCAAGACCTAAAAATAAACATACAATTTTTTATTATAAAATTCCAGTTATTTGGGGGTCTCACATTATATAACCCCAATGAATTACATTTTGCAACTTTATAATCAACTGAATATTAGGAAATATTTATTTAATGTTAGCTTTGTTATCAATTGTATTAGAAATGTGAAATCAATACACATTACTGTTGTCTTCTAATATATTGCTTTTTATTGTAAAATTTACTAGTAATATTTTAAATTTGCTTTATTAGAGGTTTTTCATCTCAAAAACGACTTTTGGAAAATTGCACATATTGTTATAAAATATTTGATTAATGTTATTAATAAATTTCTTTTCATTAATGCTCCCATAATACAATTTCTTCACCAATTTTAATGTTTCAGCATTAAATAGTTGTTTTTGTCTTTTAAAAACTACATGATAATATACTAAATTACTAGGTTGACTTTAATAAGTAAAGAAAGGGAAATAGTTAATTAAATTTTATGTATAATAATTAAATACAGATGACAGTATAATCATCATATTTTTTGGTTGATTTTCTTAATAAATGAAACAAATGAAAATTTTTGTTATGTTTTTTTTTTTTTTAAGATGTATTTAACAAAGGAAAAAGTTATTATAAATAATATAGATAAAAAATATTTTTAAAGAAAATGCCTTTATTGAAATAATAATAAATTAATTAATTCAGTCACTAGTTAATTAATTTATTATTTTACATTAAATATAACAATTAAAACTATAATTGAAGAAAAAAAAATGTTTTTTAGTTTTTAGTGCAATTTAAATAAAAGCATTTTTTTATATAATACTTTTTATATATAAATTTTTTTTATTTTTTAGTATGTAAATATTTTTTAAACAATGCTATTATATATGTAGTATTTGAAATAAAAATGGTATACTTATAAATCATATACACAATTTTATGAAGGCAGCATTTAAAAAAAGCAACTTTTAATTAAACAATCAAGAAAAATTAAGATTTAATCATTTATTTAATTTTATTTTAATTTAATTGTAAACACTTTTCCTGAATTAATTATGTAAGTAAACATTTATTTTATATAGCTATGTTTATAATTGTAATACATTTAAAATAAGCCTTTCCAAGCTATTGTGCATGCACTTTTTACAAGTGTTAATACTATATCTTGTATTGGGAGTGAAAGTATTCATTTATTATTAACACTCATAAAAAGCGCATGCCCAATAGCTTGGAAAGGCTGATTTTAAATGTATTACTGAATTAATTATGAAATTCCATAAAAGCATATAAATAAATTTTTAATTTTTTTTTTCCCTTTTTCATTTTTATAATTTATCAAATTTAAAATTTTTTTTTTTTATTTTAAATTATAAATTTTAAAAATATTTTGAAAAAAAATAATTCAATAAAATTATAATAATAATAAATAATAAAAATTAAACCAAAATAAAAAAATAAATACATTAAAAAAAAATTTTTTTTTTTAAAAATCCAAAAAAAAATTTATTTTAAAAAAAATTTTTTTTTTTTTTTAAAAAAAAAATAAAAAAACTTTCAGAAGGAGAAAAAAAATTTTTTTATTTTTTTATGTTTGTGCTTCTGCTGGTAGATACTTTTTGCAGTAATCCTTCTCCACCAATATACCAAATAACTTTACTGTGTAAAATCCTGGTGCCTTGGAGAACATCTTTTTGTAAAGTGCTTTTTGCATATTTATTGATTTTTATAAACACTGAAAAGTTTGTTCAATGTGAAATTCTGTTTTTGATTACAGAAAACAGTAGGGAAAACAACTATAATGCTTGAAACAGATTACAAGCAAGATGATCTCATAAAAAAACAAGTTTTATGGGTGGTTTAATTGAAATGTTAAATTTACCACATCCTTAAAAAGTGTCACAAGTGATGTCCAAATTCAAAACAACACTGATTTTTTTTGACACAAATGACTTTTTTTTTCAGATTTAATTCTTAATGGTCTTGCATTTTATCTGAAAGTTCTGAAACATTTATGTGATGTAGTAATATGTAAATGTCTTCTTTTATGGCAAAGAAAAGAGTGCAAGCTTCATCCCAACAAGGTATCATCTTGCAAAGCCTTGAATGTGAATCATTATAAATCAGCATGATTCACTCATCAAATGAAAAAATGTATCAATCTGTTTTTGTGAACTTAGAAGTTGTGAAAAAAAAATAATAGAGATATTAAAATGCATCACTTTGCAAGTGTTTCCAGACTACTTTGAAAAATAAAAAATTCATTTAGACTATTGTATTACATCAAATGGATAGTAACTTAAAAGGTATTAAATTTATAACACTTAAAAATAAATAAACTATTTTTTATTATAAAATTCTGGTTAGTTTTGGGTACTTATATATATATATCCACAGATGGCGTTAAGTACCCATTTTTGTTTATCATATATATATATTGATGTAAACATCTACAAATAAATATCATTTACAATGTACAAATGCTCTTGTTAATCAGTTCAGCCTAAGCTTTCTACTCAGAATTTTATATATATGTTTGTATTGTTAATTTTTTTTAAAAAAATCTTAAACATGATTTAAACTTTTTAAATACATTCAGTTATTAGTGATAACATAAGCACACATGTAGATAATTCAACATGTTGTGCGGTGGTGGTGTTATCCTTTCTTCTTTAAGTGTGAGAAAACTACAATTATACAAATGTGAGAATCAAACCTGTGATCTTGTGGTTATTAGTACTGAATTTAAGATAATTCTTTAATCAACAAGGCTATTCCATAAAAAGCAACTATCAGTAGGCCAAAACAAAAAGTTGGCAAAAATTCCTGCACCAGCTACAGAAACAATGCTATAAGCATTACTTAGAAAGAATAGCAGGGACTTCATTGATTCAGAAAAAAATAATATATTTCAATATGGTTGATAACTTTTTCAAGTACTTTTTAAAAATGATAATATTGGGCTTTTCCCTGTCAAACGAGTTCATTTTTATCTTTTTTTTTTACTTAGGATAGCATGTTTGATATCATTAGAGTTTTTAATAAGTATATAATTTATCATAATTAAAAAATATTTTTAAATAAATATATTACTTCAGGGCTTTTGCATATTTTCCAAATTAATATTTTTAGATATATTTCTTTTTTGATAAAAGGAAGTAAATTATACTTCATCAATTTCTAGAACAATCCCTTGCCAAACCCAATTCCTTATTCTTCAGCTAATTAGATATACAATAATTGAAGCTTGACTTTTTGGTATATTTCAAATAGTATAATAAAAAAAAATTATAAAATCAAAAATGATAAAATTTATGTTGTTATTATTTCATTTTGTAATTTAAAAAGTAATTATAAAATGATTTATCCAAAACAATATATGCATTCAGATACATTTCTATAGTGCTATTAAATTAAAGCTAGGAAATCAAGTTTATGGATTAAGAAAGCTAAGAAAATAATTATTTGTTTTCATTTATCAATACACTTATTTGGTTTATATAAAGTATTAGTTTGGCTATGGGATTAATCTATATATATTTCTCTTGAATATTTTTTTCTTAATATGAATGCATGTATGCTTATGTAGAAGGAAATTCATTTAATTTTTCAAACTTTCAAATATCTTAAGAAATGTTTTAAATTATCATTTGAAAATAAAATTAACCTCTTTAGATATATTATTGAACAAATTTTTTACTCTCTAATCTAGTTTAAAGACTTTGAATTTTAAGTCAACAATAAGAAAACTTTAAAAAAAAAATAATTTGTAATTGTGAATTATATGAAAAATTATTAATTAAAACACTAAAGAAAATGTCCAAGATCTTTCTAATGAAGATCAGAATATTATTTTTCAGCTTTAAAAATTTCTTCAAGTGGTGCAAAATTTATCTTTCATTGTTAAACTTTGAAAAAGATATCAAGTATCAAAATAATACAAATGTATTTTTCTGGTTTAACAGCTTTGGGAAAGAAAGTCTAATAATGATAAAAATAAATTGATATTAATTTTAGTAATAATGAAGAGATTAATAAGATACCAGATTAAAATGAAAATAAAGCATATTTCTCGTATGTATTGCAAAATCAAATGCATATCTTGAGATTAGCTTTTAACTTGATTATATTCAAAAAATCTTAGTCTTTTCTATCCAAGAAAATCTTGGTAATAGAAGTATATAATGATCATATTGTAGTTCAATTAATCATTTTTATAATCTATTATCATTTCTTACAGTAATTCATTTAAATATCTTATCTCTTTTCTTTCTTTACATTTATATGTTTAAAATAATATTTCATATATGCATGATTGTTTACATAATTAAATATTGATATATTATCAACATTATTCAAACCAAGATCAAGAAGATTAACTATATAGAAAATGTTCACATTATTTATGAAGGAAACTAATTTATACAACCCAGTTTTACTAAAATATAATTCAAATATAAAATCTTACAATTTGTTGAGTATTAATGGAATATATTTTTTCTACCTATTAATATTTTCATTTACTTTTGACATACTGATTACCAAACATTTTTATTTATTATCTTAAAGTAATTCCACAGTAAACATGTTTTTACATGCAATGATAAATTTGTGCAAGCTTTGAGTTGTGACAACCAGATTAAAAATATGTTATGAAAAACCTAAGGTTATCTAACATCTCATGTTAATTTTGTAAATATTTATAATTTCCCAATGTAGGCTTGTTTATAAAATGAAAATATTGCTGAAGAATTATAGTTTTTCTCTCTCTCTTTCCCTCCCTCTCTTTTCTCTCTCTCTACATACACACACACACACACATATATATATATATATATATATATATATATATAGTGCCCTTTTCTATAGGTCAGTAATAGTTTATAATAGTCAATTACTAAAAATTTTAAATTTAGAATATGTTTTTTTAATACATTAATTATAGTTTGTCGATTATATTTTTAAAGTACAATTTGAAGCTAAAGAGAATGCGTAGTATATAAAATCATTTAAAAGTAGTTAAGTAAAGTTTAAAATATTGTTTTATATGGTTGTAAAAGCTGGCCATATTAAATAACACAGCTATAAAAATTAAAAGTATATTTAATAAATTCGATTTTAATAGTTTAAAACTTGTAGTAATAAATGTTATATTTTAAATTTATAAAGTCATATTTAATAAGCAAAAATTAATATCGTACATTTTAAAAATAAACTTTATGATGGTGAGAATTGTATTTAATTCTATATTTTCTAAATTGTTCTCCAAATTTTATAATTATTTTATATAATATAATAAGTGTATCAATTATATAAATCTAGGCAGAGAAATAGATTTAAAAAATCGTCTGTCAAAGTTATTAATCATGTGACTTGTATACTACATACGTTCACACACATGCTTGTTTGAATTAATAACAAAGTTTAAAATATTTTAAAAGTTATATTATAGAATTGGATGGAATTGTCACCTAGCATAAAATAATAATAAATATTAAGTTAACTATCGTATAACATGTTTAAATGATGCAATAAAGACGAATACAGTTAATAAAAAAATTAAATATTTTATTTAAATAAAAATAGATAAATTGAATATTAAGAAATGGAATAAGTTATTAAATGTTATTTTAAAAGTTATTTTAAAAAATTAAATAATTTAAATAAAGTTATAATTGAATTAAAAGTAGTATTTTAAATAATACTTTTTAAATTTTATTACATCATAATTTCTAATTTTGAAATTCAATTCTACTATAAACTAAAAATATATAAATTTGTTCTCAAGCTAAAGTAAGAATTAACCAATAGGAATAGGTATTCTTACAGACTATAAATATGAATTGCACGGGGGTATAAGGGGAGATTAATAATGTATTGAAACCGGAGAAAGGTAAATTATAACTATCAAAAAGATAGTATTTTTTAAATTTTTATTTTAGTCAATTTTATTTTGGTACTTTCTTATCGTTTTATTTGCAAAAAACTAATTGATAATTTTTAAAAGTATTTTTGCAAAAGAAAGTTTTAAAAAAATAATATATTTAAAAACTTCGTGAAAATAATTTTCTAATTTTTAAAAGTTACTTGCCAGGAGTACTTTATCTGAAGTTTAACCTAAACTACGCAATAGAGATGGATATACTACGAAATAAAATGGATAGAAATTGTAATACTGTAAAAATATTTGAAATATTTATTGATACAGCTTTATTAATATTTCACCGGAGAGCTGTTTTGGTACATAAAAAAACCACAGCTCGGACATTATACGGAGTCTAAAAAATTATTGAAATGTATTATTTATAAGCTTATCCAAGATTTATTTTTTAAATAGTAATAAGACAATTATATTTCATGAATTATTTTATAGAATATTATATTCAAAGGAGTAAAATGTTATATACTTTCTGAAGGTAACATTTTTAAAAATATTTTCAAGAATTTAAGAAAGAACCCAGGAAAATATGTTACAGAAGCATTTTTGATATTAAAATATCCATTCTTCGAATTATTTAAAATGTATTTAGAAAAGATTTATTCAAAAGTACTTGAAGTTTTTTTTTATTTTTAAAAGAGATTTATAAAAAATACCAAATGAAAGTTTAAATGTATCAAGAAGGAAACATATATAAAAAGTGAACATATAGTTGAATAAAAGATGGATCCATGGAAATACAAATAGTACTTAAAAGTTTATCGAATATTTTTAAAATTAAATTAGATGGATTGATGCATTGGATATGCAGAGAATATTGGTAGAGAAGATTAAGAAGCTTCACGGGATTAATTAATATTATGATTTAATAATTATCATCTTAAATACTAAAACCAAGGATTATTTTTTATAAATTTTACTAAATGGATTAATAATTATTTTTATTTTAAACTTTAACACACTTGGAGGAGAACATTTTTGAAAAACTCTAGAGAAAATAATAAACATTTTGGACTTATCAAGAACTATCGTCAAGAAAATATGTTATTATAGTTTTGATTCCTTTTATTTTGTTAACCTAGTTTAAATCTAAATTTTTATATAAGATTAGGAAAAACATAAAAACATTAATTTATTAATATTAAAATTTTATAATATAACAATCTAATAATTTAGCTAAAAATATTTTAAGATAAAGTGTATGGGTGTGAATTTTTTTTTTATATCTGCAATGCTCAAGTGGATAAAGGAAGCCTACTGAACACAATGACTAGATAAAGGTTATTGGTAATAATAATAACTATTGATAATTTATAGTGTATATTTTTTTTTATTTTCTTTAGATCATCCATAAATTGGAAGAATGAAGAGTAAAAGTTTTTTTATTATAAATGTAAACACATTTTCATACAACATTTTAAAAAACATTATGAGATAGGATTGATTTGAAAATATGCATACGACGATTATTTTTTTTATTTAGTGATATAATCCAACATAACAAATAATTATGTGATTCTTTTAAAATTTTCATGTTAATGGATATTCAAATATTGTCTAAGTAGATTGTATATGATTAGACATATATAGAATAATGAAGTAAGCAGACTTTTCTTGTGGAACAACTAGATTGTTTAACTATTAATGAATTTTATTTATTGTTTTTGTAAATGCAGATAGTTATTTATCGATGTAAGATGTGGAAAATCTTGAGAAATAATGTTGAGATAGTGGTTTGGAAGTACTTAGTGAACAGGAAACCAAGTTGATGTTTTAAGAAATAGGATGTTATAAGGAATATAAATAATATTTAGTTTTTATGTGAATATCAGCATAGTTAACAAAGCCCTATGACTGATACACATTTTATTTGGACAGTGTTTATATTTCTTTAAATATTTGATGTTCTAATAAAGATGAAGAAATAGCTTTAACATCGTCCCTGTACTAGAGGATATTAGGCAGGTAAATGTCATACCTCTTTGCACTGTGCCATGATTTTGAGATATGTTAAGAGTAATACTCTAGCTTTCTTCCTTAATCCTATGCATCTGTTTTCGCTATCTTTATTTCATGTAACTGCATCATTTAGTAAGATATGTTTAAGAGAAATGATAAATAATTTAGAACTTAGGTTATGCTATCGTTTTGTATAAGATTGGTTTATTTGCTTAGAAGGAATAGGACGTTATAACTTAAAATTGAAGATCCAAAGTATCCTAAGGAAAGAAAAGAATCATAGAATATATTTTGAATTTTATTTCGGAAATGAAATATAAACTTTTTTAAAATAAAGTATCTAAACAAAGATATTTTCTTTAAGGTGATAATAATTTTAAATGCTTTAGTATTATTTTTTTAAGAGAAAAATAAGTATTGCATATTTTTAAAATACAATAGTACAAAGTAAATTATGTAAACAATATGCATAGTATATTTTTTGTTTATTGATTAACAGAAATATATTGATGATTACACTTATATCATACTAAAGCAAGGCTTAAAGAAGAATATATTATGATTAGTAAACATTGTGTGATAAATACTAAAATCTAGTACTGAATTTTGGATAATATTTTGTGTAACATCTTTGACTTTGCAAGATGAAATTTTTTTTAATATTTTGAGAAATCCATACTCATTATAAAATTTTGTTTTCTATAGAATGTTTTCTAAGTATGAATTTTTAAAATAAGATAGTTTAATAATATTAAGGATAAAATGCTGTTGCTAATAAAGTAGATAAATATATTTGTAATAAGTTAACCATAATGAGAAACCAAATAGTAACATTTTTTTTTAATTTTGTCCTAAATTTAAATAAAGATATAATTGAAATACAAATTATTTTTTTATAACCTGGTAGATCAAACTGTAAAGTAAAAAAGTTAAGGATATCCACTGTAAATAGTGTAAATAAATTGTTTATTTATTTGTTATTAGTAATAAACTTTGTTAAATTTTGTTATTTTCAAAAATTTTGTGTCTGAGTTATTTATTTCTCCACATCACTGCATGAAATCACGATATATGCATAATAATTGAAACAAATATATAATTTTGCACAAAAGATAAATAGAGAATTATTTTAAGAATTTTAAATATTTTATTGGTATTCATTATAATTAAATAATCATAATCTTACATTATTTTATTGGTCATAAATCAGTTATCACAATATTATATTGTGACAGTCAGATAATGTATGTTGGTTTAACCCAGTTCGAATACTAGGCGAAAGTACCTCGAGGCCACCCAATACGCGAGATATTAAATCAAGAATACTATGACCTCTGCTCATTCGCCTATTCTCGAGGCCTGATCACAAACAAACAACACTCTCTGAGCCATGCATAAATTATTTTTCAACCGGCGACAGCTTAGCATCAGCGGAAAGAAACATGGACAGGAAACTTACGGAACTAAATAGTTAAATGTGCAAAAGTACTAAGAAATATGTGTTTTGCGTGCCTGGATCATTAGAAAAGTAAAATAAAGCATTATAATAAAATTAGGAAACTCAAGCTTTTGATAGTTAAATAATATGTTTAATTAAAGGCTTTAAAATATGAATAACGATTTAATAGCTTCCACTATTCCTCTAAATTAATGAAACAAAACTGATTAGACAATATAAATGGATTAATAGGTTTGCGGTCTAAATCTTTTCCCAATTTTAATAAAATTGTCAACTCGATCTTCTCGATAAAATACAATAAAAAAAGGATCTTTCGCAAAGCATTTCTAATTGCTTTGCGCTAAAAACAGTGTTTAAAAATTATTTAAAACGTATATAGTTAAATCAGATATACGTAAAGCTAATGGCGGACAAAAGAGGCGTTATCATAGAGATCAAGTTGGCACACAAAAGAAACTGACTCATATTTAATTGACAAACATAAATAAAACCGGAAAGAGATTTTAAATGAACAAAAATTAACTATTAAACTTAACCGCAATGGAATATTAAATATTTACACAGGTTAGTAAGGAAGAATAGCGAAGGGAAAAGGTTAAATATAGATAGATGATCACAGAATATATATAATTAAGGCTAGTCTAATAAACATGGTTACATCAACAAATACATATAATTCAATGAAGCAATTTAAAAAATATGAACAAAAGGTAGCATAAGAAACAGTTCAATAGAGGAGATATGATTACCGTCCTTTTTTCCTTGGTCATGTTCCCTCCGGCGTTCGTGGCTTGATCTGACCGTCGATAGGGATTTGTCCGGACAATGAAAATATGTAGTATGGTTTCATGAAAAGTTCTCCAGACACGGCACAGAGTTCAGATGACTATTGAGTGGATACTATGGCATTTTGGATGGATTCAGGAACCTCGGCGATAGGCAAAGCTATTTATTTGCCTAGCCGAGCATATTAGAATCCATCATACTTATACGATTTTTAGCTTGAGCAGGTTCAAACTTCTTCATGATTTGTAGACGATAATTGTAGACTTTTTGGAATAAAATCACAAACAAAACCTGACAGAGTTCTCCTAAGAGAAATCTGAATGCACCTTGCAATAGCAGATCTGAATGAAACTTGCAAGAGCAAAATCTTGAATCAACCTTGCAATAGCAAAATCTGATATCACTCTTCCAATAGCAAAATCTGAATGAATCTCCTCTTTTGTTCTCTCCCTTTTATAACTTTTTTTCTTAGCTACCTTCTATTGTTTGTATGATCTGAGATCTTGATAAGCCTCCCCATGCTCCTTTGTTTCAAAGCAACATTTTCTAAAAATAACTTTTACTTTTTTACTCTAAATTTCTTTCTTTAAAGTTTGAATTCTATTAATTAAAAAGAAAGAAAGAGAAGGCCATCTTTAATTAGACTTGAATGGCTCACTAATTAAAAATATACATTCTTTTAGAAATGTTGGTGGGCTTATCTCAAAATCAAATCATACTAAATATTTTAACAAAATTTTAACAACAATATATTATTATTTTTTTATCGTAGAATAAGCATTTTATTTCAGCAGAATTTTGCATTAACTCATATATATACGCTAGATGTATATATATGTTTGACTAATAGGTTAAGTAATTTTTATTAATAGAATGAAATTTATTTAAAACAAAATATTTAAATGTAATACACATGTAATAAGCATAATTATTTTTAACTCTAATGCAAAACCCTGCTGATATTGGACTATAAACTTAATTCAGGTCTACAATACTAATTAAGTTTATAGGAAGATGTGAAGCATGGATTGGACTTCAGATCCATTGCTTCAATATTAAATTATATGCTATCAGTTGCCACACATATTTGTTTATCAGATTATCATATGCTACCATGTATTTATTATATTATTACATGAAGATATAAGATCGTATTATATTATTTCATTATTTTATTATGGTAATAAAATTATAGTAAAAAAGAAAAGATATACAGAATTAGTTAAACAATGAAGAATATTATTACTGTTATGTATTATTATTAGTTTAAGTGTAGTAGATTATGACATAAAATCCCTTCTCATATTTTACTACCGTATTTTTAAATTAACTTAGAATAAACTTTATGAACCTGAGATTATTTTGGTTGAGCTAGATTATTATTAAATAGAAGATTAAGATTTAATTATTAATTTAATCTTAGTGAGTACAAGTTATTAAAGTCATAAGAATACTATGAGTTTGTTATTTGAAATAGTAATAAGGGGGGGGGGATAGTATTTTTATGCCATTGAGGTAGTATCCTGTGGGATATTGGCTCAATGTAATCTATCTTGTCACCTATATTTTCACTTCAAGTCTCATGAAAATATTAAATATTTATTTAATTTATTCTTATAAACTGAACCTTATTCATATTTTAAATTTGAGCTAGTGAAATATTTTAATTTTAATGCTGAATATTTTAGTTATTAATTATTAACTGAGATAGAACCCATTTTATTTTATATCATATACTATTCTGAAGTGAAGATGCATGAGTTGAAGGTTAGAATATATATATATAATAAAATATATATTCATATAAGATTACAATACTATCCAAAAAAAAAAAAAACATCAAAATTGTACTAAATTGTTTTAATAACCATGGTTTCATATAAAACATACAAACATATACATACAATCAAAATATTTTTTCCATCATTCACTTCAAAAACCAATTTATTTGAACATCAAAGGATATTTTCATGAAATTTATATAGATATATATCACACCTCACTTCTATATTTCTTTCAACAGCACTACCTTGTAAACAAAGCTTTTAAAGTCTTAATATAATGGCACAAGAAACAAGTAACTTCTTCTTTGTATGCTAAAAAGTTGTTTCATAAATTAAATTCAAACTTTATTTACAAGGTAGCACTGCTGAAAGAAATGTATCACTGAAATGTGATTGATATTTTATATATGAATTTTCAGCTATTGATATGCACTGATTCTGTTTCATATAGATGTAAACATTCAAGTAGTTGTTTTTATGTAATAATTTAAAGCTTCATCTATAATATAATTAGGCAACTACCAATTAAAATTGACCTTGATAGCTTATACGATGTGATCTAATAATCACAATAGTGTTTGTTTGGCTTATGTTAAAGATCCATATTTGGTTTAAAATAAATCACACAAATACTATTGTGATTAGCTATATCATAGTTTCAACTAGCATGGCCATTTTTAATTGGTGATTGTTTAATTACATCATAGCTGAAACTTTAATACTGATTATTACATTAAAATTTCTTTTATAAGTCATAGTTTACATAAATATATTGTGCCATTACAATTTGGTCACCAGCCAAATTTATAGTAATGTGCATGTAGAAAAGGTCAAACAAAATCATCATCACAATTTTATATAACCATAAAGGAAGTTGTAGGGCATCCAAGTTTAAACCCTACAAGGTCCAGTTCTAAAAGCTTTAAACCGAGAAAGAATGGGTCAACAATTACATGCTTTACTTGTTTGTGTGTTGATAGAAAGGTAATACACACATTTAAACTATTTAATATTTAATTTTTCTTTAAAAAGCAAAGTTATAATGCATACATATAGGCAATGTATGTGTAAATTATTTAATTGTTTTATATTTCAAATATTAAACATTTTAACTTTCTTTAAAACTAACCTATGCTTGATCAATTCTAATATTTTATTCTATGCTTTTATTTTGCTTTTCTTTAATTATAATTGGGATTTAAAAGTTACAGATTTAATTAAATAATTGGGTTATAATTACTAAGCTAGCAATTATAGTATTTAAGGTTAGTTTATGAATGATTTGAAAGAATGAAGGATGTGTGTACATTACATACAAAATTTTACATTTCCTAAATATTGAAAGAAAAGGAAGTATTAAATCTGTTAAATTATTTTTTTTGTACAATTGTTTGTTAAAAGAGGAAATCTGTTTAATCAGATATCAATCTTTGTAGCAATTTTTTTTTTGTAAATAATTGTTTTTCACTTTGGAAGCTTATAATGGGTCAGAACTATAATTTTTGAAATTGTCTTATCAAGATCTAAAGAAGGAAGCTCAAAGATTTGAAGTGTTACCTGGATGTTAAAAGAAAAAAGAAAAAGAAAAGAAAGGAAATAAGGATTGAGTCTATTTTTTTTTTTAAACAAAAGTGTCTGGAAAAAGGATTAAACTTTTCAGTTGAAAAATAATGTAGTTGAAAATAAATTACAGATCTAATTAAAACAAATTTGTCCAAAAATAGCAAGTGATGCTATCTCTGATTGGTTAAGTTAGCTAAAAATTGGATATAAAAAGCTGTCTTGAATTATTATTAAGATTATTGTGATTGATTCAGATTATTAAACTATCAAATTTGAATGTTGAAAATATAAGAAATGGCAGGCTAGAAAAATTATATGTATGTCCCATTTGCTGGACCATCTGGAGGAAGCTGCACATCACATAGGAAAGAAAAGAAGTGTCTAAAATAATATTCTACACCTTTCAACTGACCAGATAAATAAGATGTTTTTAATAGAAGGAAGAAAGCATTCACCTGCATTCAAAGAAGATGAATTAATCTACTGATAAATATTAATCATCAAGTCCAATTAATTGTTACAACAACTGATTTTAAACTCAAGAAAATTTACAAATGGGAAAACAACTGCTGTATTTCATCCACATGCTTGACAGGAAGAGAAGAAAATTTAATATAATGATTTCCAAATTGTCCACTAAAGCAAATAACCTCAATAGAGTCATCATCATCAAATAGTTATTCACCTCAAGAAAGAGATTGTTCCCACATAAAACGGAAATAATAGCTGCAGAATATAGACATTATACAAGACAAGTTTGAACCCTTGGAAATTCGCCACAAACAAAAGATCGGTAATATGACTTTTTATATCTATTTTCTTTATGATATCAGTCTTAATAAACATTTTAGCAATAAAGTGGTATATTTTATTTAAAGAACTTTTAAAGACTATTCAGATCAATTAAAAACAAGAATGTCTTACTAAAAATAACTTTGAGCTTCATAAATGACCTTGAATGTAAAAAAAATTATTTGTTTATTAATTTTACAATATTAATGTGTAAAACAATTTTTTTTTATGGTGTTATGATTTTAGTTTTAACTAATATATTATTATTTTGGTTTTAAATAATATTTTGTTATCATGGGATAAAACACGCACATACATAATGATGTTTTATATGTGTATAATTGTGAGTGAATGTGAAATAATGAGTAGTATTAGAATATTGGATTATTTTGTTTCAAGTTAAGTATAGCGTTTCAGAGGTAGAAGAGAGGGGGGAGAAAATAATTTAAAACTCTTTTCTAAAACTTGCTCTTTCAATTTTACTAACATTTTTTTTTACATTCTATTTACATGTTGGATTTTTAAAGTATGTGTGCTAATGAGCAGATAATATTTTTTGTCTTGAAATACTTTTCATGGTCAATGTGACGTCCAACTTAATACAAAATACATTTGAAGGGAAAGGGGGAAGAACTTAAAATTAATCTGAGGATTGTTATATAATCAATTATTATTATTATTATTCATGTCAATTTTCATATTTATCTAGAAATTTTTATGTATATGTTAGAAATGTAGTAATAAATATTAGTTTGTTTTATTAAACGAGGCGTATATATTTCATTAAGTGTAGTCTTTGTTAAGTGTGATTATTCATCATCATCACTGGTTGAATATTAGTTATTTAAGATATAAGTAAGTATGCTAAAATTAAGCAATAATTATGCATTTCTTTATAAAATTTAGTTTTATGTTTAGGCTTAGTTCTAAAGCTGTAGTTGAAACCCTTGTCTTATTGTTATTATTATCATCATCATCATCGTCATCAACGTTTTAATTAATGCGCTGTTTAACTGTTTAAAGGCCATAAACAAATATTGATTTTATAATATTTAGTGATCTCTTAGTATTATTATAACCACATCCCATCATCTATTTCATGCAAGGATGAGTGAATTGCCATCCTAAGTTAGTTATGTATAATCTGAGCTAGTGAACTTATAAAAATATTGAAACACATTTGTTATGTTAAGATCTGAGAAATGATTTATGTTCAATGAACTCCACTGTGGTTTAAAGATGTTTTACTTTTACCTAACTATTAGTGCTTCTAGTGATATGGCTCAAAAAGCAAAATCTCTCATTTTTATTAGAAATAAAGTACCAAAAAGGGATTCAAACCCGGTACATGTGAAAGGTTATCAGATATAACCGTGTCTAGATTCAGATAATCTAGTGGCGCCCTGCTAGACCATATTCACTTAGTATTTGTTTAAACATGCACTTAACATCAAACCAAGAAATGAAAGTGGATAAAACCTACAGTCTGTATACCTGAGTTATATTTTATTGAAATTACTAGTGTACTCACCTCACGTGATTTCATATAATACTTGTTATTTTAATTTGTTTATAATTCTTGATAGTGTTATATTATGAACCTTTACTTAGTTATTTCTATTTGAACTCATTTATTAGGTTACAATATATTAAACCAAATATATTTAGAGATTTATTGCTTTCTATCTTTCAATTCAAACTTATAAGAGTGTAATAATAATCTAATATAAAATTTAGGTTACTCTCATTCTCTGTTTGTATTTTTGGTACAAATAGTTATCTTTATCATTTGCTCTAGATGTGTGAGCACTTCATTTTCTTATCAGAAAAATAATATGAGAATTATGTTTATGCATTGTAATTGCAAATTGTTTTTTTTAAAGTGTGAATAAATTCATAATCTATCACAAGCATTCATGCAGATGTACTATATACTTTAAACTATTAACATGACATTAAACATTACTACATAGATAGAAATAACATAGACTCATTTGCAATCTATATGAATGAAATTGGTTTACATCACATTGCAAATAATATTGTGTGTGTGTGTGTGTGTGTTCAGAGATACATGCAACCATCTGATTTACAAATGTATAAAGATCTTCATCTTCTTTATGCTCAAATCTGAGTGAAAACAATACATTTAATTCCAAATAGTTACTACATGTATTCAACCTATATAACTAAATAATTTGCTAAGTGGCAAATAATATATCTAGTTAATACTGTTTAGAAAAAAATAAGGATGCTTAAAACTACAAAAAATTTTATCATTGGGAAGTTTATCAGCCTAGTGAGAATATTTTCTTGCATTTTTTTTTTTTTTTTGAGTATGGCTGCTGCATAAGTTTTTACCTAAAATGTAATAGCTGAAGATGATTTATATATATAATATTTAAATATATGTATACTGTCTATACTAAACAATGCACTTAGAAGGGACTTGAACTCAGACTTTCAGGATTCCTATAGTTATCCATTCCATCTTCAATAACTGGTACACGTGATCACATACATGTCCAATATACATAAAATAGATGGCTGAAGAGTTGCTTGTCTAGTAAAATTTGAAGATTGCTATCTTAATATAAGCAGAACACTGATTATATATCTGTGTGATGATGATCTGGACCAAGTGATGAGTGCTGGTTCAGCACAATATATATATATTGAAGATCATTAATTTTTGTCACATGTATGTGGTCGTATGTATTAATTGTTGAAAATGGAATGGATAGATGTAGGGAGCTTGAAATTCTGAATTCAAGTCTCTTCTAATATATATGTTGACTGGCTTTTAATGATATATATATATATATATATATATATATATATATATATATATATATATATATTGTGGCATTACAAAAAATTATCTATAATTATTTTTCAGGGAGTGAATATGTTTTATTTCTTTTTTATAGTACATTTAAGTAATTATTATTTATATTTGTATTTTATTTTTTAAATTTAATTTTCATTTTATGCTCCTGAAAATGAGTTTACTGTTTTTGCAAATATTTGAAATTTGTAATTATTATTTGTTTGTTTCAGAGCCTTGCTTTTATGGTTTTTCCTTTCTTCCCAGCATCCAATCTTTTTTTTCCGGTTGGATTTGTAGTAGCAGAAAGAATTTTATATGCACCTAGTTTAGGATTTTGTATGTTGGTTGCTTTAGGCTGGAATAACCTTTTCAAAAAAGGGTAAGTTGTTTGAAGCATTACACTCAAATCTAAAACAAGTTATATTCCGCTTTTAATAAATACATTTATCAATACTTTGATCAAGTATTTTATTTAATATCTTTATACAAAGTATAAAAAATAAATACTGAAATGGAAATAGTAAATTTCTTTACACTTATTTATATTTAACTATATATATTTATAATATTCATATTTAATACATTGTACAGGCTTGTATTTGCATTTATATATGTAGGATTCAAACTCAGACTTTCACATAACCTACAACTCTCAGTGCCATCTTATATTGCTGACCCACCTGATCACACACATGTTGTCCATTAAAGTATGAAGATTGGCTATCTTAATATAAAGCTGAGTACTGATTATATATATGTGTGGAGATGGTAATCTGGACCCATTGATGAGTGCTGGTTTAGCACAAAATACATATATTGGTGATTATTTATCTTTTCAACATGAGTGTGATCAGGTGGGTCAGCAATATAAGATGGCATTGAGAGTTGTAGGCCATGTGAAAGTCTGAGTTCAAATTCCGAATGTTCATATTTATAAGTCAAGTGAAAGATGTATTTATATCTCAAGATTACTTTGTCAAATGCCACCATAAAGAAAATATTTTTGTATATCTTGCATATTAGTTTGATTTTTTATGAGTATACTAAAACTAAGCTTTTTTTTTACTACATCAAAGCTTTTTGTATGAGATATATAGTCTGAACAAACTTTTATAGGTATTCATATGTAATCTAGTACTATAATTTGATTTATATTCATATATATTAATTATTTATGTTTGGGAAATATTTGAAAATATTTATAGTATTTTATTGACATTTTTACTGTAGTAATATGAACATTATATATATATTGTGCCCTTTTTTATAGGTCAGTAATAGTCCATCTCAGTCAATTACTAAAAATTTTAAATTTTAGAATATGTTCTTTTGATATGTTAATTATAGTTTGTCAATTATAATATATAATACAATTTGAAGCTAAAGCAAATACGTAGGATATAAAATTATAACGAATCATTTAAAAGTAGTTATGTAAAGCTTTAAATATTGTTGCATATGGTTGTAAAAGTTGGCCATATTAAATAACACAGCTATAAATATTTAAAAGTATGTTTAATAAGCTCAATTTTAATAGACTTAAACGTATAGATAAATAAATGTTATATAGTATTTAAATTTATAAACTATATTTAATAATCAAAATTAATATGTATATTTTAAGAATAAACTTTGTGATGGTGAAAATTGTATTTAATTCCATATTTTTAAAAATTATTTTTCCAAATTTTTATAATAATTTTTTATAATATAATAAAGTGTAGCAATTTTATAAATCTAGACAGAGACATAGATTAAAAATCGTCTGTCTAGATTTTATATTAATCATGTGACTTATATATTACATACTTTCACACACACGCTTGTTTGAGTTTAAATTAACAAGTTTTGAAATATTTTAAAAGATTGCAGTATAGAATTGGATGGAATTATCACCTAGCATAAAGCAAATATTAAGTTAACTATCGTATAACATGCTTAAATGATGTAATAAAGATGAATACACTCATAATATAAAAATTAAATATTTTGTTTCAATAAAACTAGATAAATTGAATATTAAGAGTGGAATAAATATTAAAATTATTTTAAAAGTTATTTTAAATGATTAAATAATTTTGATAAAGTAATAATTGAATTAAAAGTAGTATTTTACATAATATTTTTAAGATTTTACTACGTCATAATTTTTATTTTGGAAATTCAATTCTGTAAAAAATTGAAAATATATAAATTTGTTCTCAAGCTAAAAGCAAGAATTAACCAATAGGATAAGGTATTCTTGCAAGGTATAAATACCAGAGACTAATAATGTACAGGGGAGTTTTAATAATGTGTTAGTGGTGATTAATAACATGCCTATGTAGCTGAATAATATCAGAAGCTATAGAGGTGAAAAATCTTTAAAATTTTTATTATTTAGTCAATTTATAATATTCTCTTATACTTCATTTATCATAATTAATAGGATACTTTTTATATTTTTTTAAAGAGAGTTTAAAATATGATATATTTTGAACTTCATTTAAATGGATTGCTAATTTTTAAAAGTTACTTGCCAGTCATATTTTATCTAAAATTTAGCCTAAACTTCACAATGAAACAGATGGATATAATAAGTAAAATGTGTATAAATTATAATACTATGAAAATGCATAGTATGTTCATTGATATCATTATATTAATGCTTAACTGGAGAACTGTTCTGGTACAAAAAATAATTCGGACATTGTGCTGGAAGCTTAAATGGAAAGTTATTTGGCGTCTAAAAAAATTTGTGACGCATTATTTATAAGCTTATCCAGGAGTTTTTAAAAATTTAATAAGATACTTATATCTTATGAGTTATCATAAAATATAATAATGAAAGAAATAGAATGTTTAGTCCTTTTTGAAGGAAACATTTTTAAAAAAAGAATATATTTTACAAGAATTAAAAAAAGAGCTCACAGAGAAGATTTTGTTTAAGGAGTTGTGATATTAAAAACTTCTAGTCTTAGAAATATTAAAAATGCATCTTTAGAAGTATTTGTTTTTTTTTGAAGCACTTTATCAAGGATGGAAACCTATATAAAAGAATGAACACATAATAGTTGATTAAAAATAGATCCATGGAAATATTGTGGAAAAGTTTACCGAATATTTTTAAAGTAAAATTATTTAAGAAGTTTCATAGGATTAGTTAGCATAATGAATCTTTAATAATAATTATTTAAAACAGTAAAACCAAGGATTATTGTTGTATGAAATTTACTAAAACGGATTAACAAGGATTTTATTATATTTTTTTAAGATTTAAAAGACGTATTATTTTTTTTTACTATTGTTTTAAAAATTGTTCGCCAACCACCCTCAATGGATTGTTCTTGTTCATCGTCATAGCAACGGAGTGGGGGGGGACGCTCTTGAAGAATAACGCATTTTTAGGAGGAACATTTAAAAAAAAAAATAGAGAAATAATAAGCTTTATGAACTCTATCAAGGACTTTTATCAATTAAAGAATTAATGAAGAAATAAGTAATTATAGTCTTGATTTTTTTTTTTTACTAACTTAGTTTAAATGTAAATTTTCTCTATTTTATAAGATTAGGAAAACATAAAACATTAATTTGTTAATAACATAAAATTTATAATATAATATAATAATTTAGATAAGAATATTTTTAAATAAAATGTATAGATGTGTCTTTTTGTTATGTATGCAATGTTAAGTACTAGTGGATGAAGGAAGCCTACTGAACATGATGACTAGATAAAGGTTATTTGGTAATAGTAATAACTATTAATAATATATAATGTATATATTTTTGTTTTCTTTAGATCATCTATGAATCGTAAGAATGAAGTGTAAAAGTTTTAATTATATGTAACGCATTTCATACAACATTTTAAAAAAACATTATGAGATAGGATTGATTTGAAGATGTGCATACAATGATTTTTTATATTAGTGATATAATCCAACATAATAACAAATAATTATGTGATTCTTTTAAAACTTTCATGTTATTGGATATTCAAATATTGTCTAATTAGATTGTATATGATTAAACATACAGAATAATGAAATAAACAAACTTTTCTTGTGGAACAGCTAGATTGTTTTTAAATTATCAATGAATTTTATTTATTGTTTTGTAAATGCAGATAGTTATTTATCGATGTAAGATGTGGAAAATCTTGAGAAATAATGTTGAGATAGTGGCTTGGAAGTACTTAGTGAACAGGAAACCAAGATGATGTTTTTTAATAAAAGGATATGATAAGGAATAGAAATAATACTTAGTCTTTATGTGGATATCAGCATAGTTAACAAAGCCCTATGACTGGTACACATTTTATTTGGACAGTGTTCTATATTTCTTTAAATATTTGATGTTCTAATAAAGCTGAAGAAATAGCTTTAACATTGTTCATGTATTAGAGGTTATTAGACAGGTAAAGGTCATACCTCTTTGCACTGTGCCATGTTTTTTGAGATATATTATGAGTGATACTCTAGCTTTCTTTCTTAAATCCTATACATCTGTTTTGCTATCTTTATTTCATGTAACTGCATCATTCAGTAAGTTATTTTGAAAAGAAATGGTAAATAATTTAGAGCTTAGGTTATGCTATCGTTTTGTATAAGATTGGTTTATTTGCTTATAAGGAACAGAATTTTATAACTTAAAATTGAAGGTCCAGTGAATCCTAAAGGAAAGGAAAGAATCATAGAATATATTTTTGAATTTATTTCGGAAATGAAATATAAATTTTGGAATAGAGTATCTAAACAAAGATATTTTTCTTTAAAGTGTTAATAATTTTTGAATGCTTTATTATTATTTTTTTAGAAGAAAAATAAGTATTGCATATTTTTAAAATACAATAGTACAAAGTAAATTATATAAACAATGTGCATAGTATATTTTTTGTTTATTGAATAACAGGAATATATTGATTATTACACTTATATCATACTAAAGTAAGGCTAAATAAGAATATATTATGATTAGTAAACATCGTGTGATAAAACACTAAAATCTAGTACTGAATTTTGAATGAATATTTTATGTAACATCTTTGACTTTGCAAAATGAAATTTTTTTTTAATATTTTGAGAAATCCATACTCATTATAAAGTTAATTTTGTTTTTTCTGTAGAATGTTTTCCTATGAATGTTTTAAAAATAAGATAGTTTAATAATATTAAGGATGAAATATTTTGTTAATAAAATAAGTAAATATATTTGTAATAAGTTAACCATACCAAGAAACCAAATGGTAACATTTTATTTTGTCTTAAGTCTAAATAAAGATATAACTATAAATTATTTTTTATAACTCAGGAGATAAAATGTAAAGTATAAAATAAGGATATCCATTGTAAATAGAGTACATAAATTGTTTATTTTATTTTGTTGTTATTAATAAACTTTGTTAAAATTTGTTTTTTCAAAATTTTTGTGTCTGAATTGTTTATTTCTCCACTTCACTGCATGAAATCAAGATATATTCATAATAATTGAAACAAATATATAATTTTGCCCAAAAAGATAAATAGAGAATTATTTAAGAATTTAAATATTTATTGCTATTCTTTTAATTAAATAATTATAATTTTACATTGTTTTATTGGTCATAAATCAGTTATCACAATAGTATACTGAATTATATGCTATCAGTTGCCACACATCCTTTATTTATCAGATTATCATATGCTACCACGTATTTATTATATCATTATATGAAGATAAAAGATTATATTATAATATTTTATTTTATTATGAAAATAAAATATAACGAAAAGAAAAGATATACAGAATTAGTTAAACAATGAAGAATATTATTATTATTTTATTATTATTAATTTAGTAGTAGATTATGACATAAAATTCCCTTCTCATATTTTACTACTGTAATTTTTATTAACTTAGAATAAACTTTATGAACCTAAGATTTTATTTGAGCTAGATAATTATAAAAAGATTAAGATGTAATTATTAGCTTAATCTTAGTGAGTAAAAGTTATTAAAGTCGTAAGAATACTATGAGTTTGTTATTTGAAATAGTAATAAAGGGGGATAGTGTTCTTATGCCATTGAGGTAGTATCCTGTAGGATATTGGCTCAATGTAATCTATCTTGTCACCTGTATTTTTCACTTCAAGTCTCATGAAATATTAAATATTTATTTAATTTATTTTTTATAAACTGAACCTTATTCGAATTTAAAGTTTGAGCTAGTAAATTATTTAATTTTAATGCTGAATATTTCATTTATTAATTATTAACTGAGCTAGAACCCGTTTTATTTTATATCATATACTATTCTGAAGTGAAGATGCACGAAGACCAGGTTAATATATAATACATATATATATATATATTGTAACGAGCACAGACGTTCGTTACATTGTTGTTGTTTTTTTATTTATTAAACATGAAAGTAAATTAAAAAGTTCGCATTTAAAAATTTTCTTTAAGAATTAAAAATTGAAATTAAATATCATCTTAAACTCTTATATATTAAATCGCACAGATAATGAAAAATTATTAAAATAAAAATTTATTAAAGAAAAAGTATTTTAAAACTAAATTTTAAAAAGATTTGGAGATAAAATTATATCTTTAAATTTATCTTTAAATATATTTTTGATTTGGAAAACAGGTTAATTAATCAGAAATGGAAATGATTGTTAATTAGTTAAATGTAAACCAGCCTTGGGCATTTAAAATGTAAAAACATCAGTCAGATAGGAAAACAATAGAAACTTTCAGCAAATGAAATAAATCCATTGGGAAATCGGACCTCAACGAAAAGGATCATCTCATCGATGACGTAATGTTAAGTCAATCCTTCGAATACGTATAAAAGGAAAATTTGGAAATTATTAATTAGTGACTAGTTATTGATGATTATTACGATGTAACAGCTAGGTGTTAGTGCTGAGGGGATTGAAAAAGACGCACAGCTTCAATCCCTTCAGTTCTGCTAAGAAAGGAAGAAAAATGAACCATCGTTTCTACATTGAGGACCAACTACACTAAAAAATCTCCGGATGGATAAATAAATCGGCCAACAGGATACCAATCTTCGGACGACGTGGGAATTCACGTTCAAACGGCAAGGAATATATGAAGATGAACTATTTAAATAACCGTAAGAACTTTAAAATTTATGAACAGTAAATTAAAAACTTTTCCAGATTTAAATGATTGCAATATTATTCTATCTGACCAACATTATTTATTAATTAGTTATAATTTTATTTAATGTATTTATTTTGTAAAATCATTTCCATTTATTTATTTTTTGTTCTTTAAGTTTTATTATGATTTTTGTTTTCCGTTAAATTAATTATAAAAATGTTAAACTTAAGTCGGGCGTGAATGGCTGTATAGATTTGTAAAGTTATATTAGGGGAGGGTAATCTTAGGTTATTTATGTCATTGTTAGATTGGGTCAATGGATTGGATATATTGATGTAGTTAGTAGATGTGATCGGAGATTCGCTACTGGCAGAATCGTTTATATATACGCCGCACTCACCCGTTTGCCTATGGAAGGAATTATAAGACGGAGAACGCAGTTCCTTTCTATGGAGTTTTTTTTTTATTGTTCTTCTCGTTAGATAGATGTAATATTCCTATCTGATTGAGAGTCAATGTCTTTTCTTAATTCTTTTGGTGCTGCCGTATTTCGTATTACATTGAATACATCGATGTATCAGATGGATTGATGCCAGTTTGACTGCGAATTTTAGCCTAAGGTTAAATAGGGATAGAATATTTTAATTTCAATGCAAATCTATGTAGTATTCATACTCGATTCTAAATAAAAATGCATTAAATTTAAGTTGTTTATAGACGCTTGCATGGATTGTTTATCGGTTAACTATGTTTTGCGTTTTCATATTTGATCAAAATATATAGACATTCGATAAATAATGATACCTTACGGTGAGTATCTAAAATGTATTTATTCGGATGTCTTTTAAGTTATTGGTGACAATGCAAGTATCTTATGGTGAATACTATTGGGTTACATATAAATTTCCCTCCGCAATTGTCAGTAATCAATAATTTTATATTTTGATCGCTTATGTTTACTTTGGAATGTTTTTAACCGTGTAATCTATGTAACCGATCTATAGCAACTTATTATAACAAGCTTTTATAATCCCATCTGTGCGAACTTAATTAAAATGTAAAATTAGAATGTAATAGTAATTAAAGGTAAATTAAAGTCAAAAAATCAAAGTTAAAAAAATAATGTTAAATGTTAAAATGTAAAACTAATAATAAAATAATTTTAAATCTTATATATATGTGCATAAATAAATGTTTGTATGCTAATTACTGGCAGTGGCTTATTTTATTTATTTTTTAATGTTGAAATCTAATTAGATAAGATATGATATTATTAAATCTCTGCTACTCCCTGAGCTAGTGACATGGGCTAACGACCGGATGCAAAAAAAAAAAAAAAAAAAATTTTTTTTTTTGACTTACGTATCTGCCTACTTTATAAATTTTTCTAGGTTCAAATGCCTAGATGGCGCCCTGTAGTGCAGATTACGTTAAGTCGCCTTCTCCGGATCGTTACAATGGCTTTCCCAACTCGGGCCGATCTTTAATAAACCACGTATACCCTGAACAAATTCTTCTCAAAATGAAACATTTTATCTGTTTACATAAAGTCGTATACTTTAAATCTTATAAAAGCTCTGCCAGTAAAAGAAATAGCACATATATTAAACACGGGAAAGTATAAATAGTTTTAAACTGTATTTCGTTGGAAAGAAAGTCAAAAGGTTGCGATTGATATGTTTTTTTTTTTGTTGTTGTAATATAAATTATGTTTTAATGTGTATAGAAGTGCATAGCCACGTAAATTTATGATCGAAATGTGGTGCCTTACAATGAGTACCTTTGGGAATTACTTAAGTGTAACCCTATTTATGCATTTCAATCAGTCATAAATAAGTTGGTGGTATTTATAATTGTTCTGCAAATATACATGTTTAAACCCTTTATTTCTTAAAACATATTAATCTCAATGCGGCCTTCTTTAAATAGATAATTTATAAAATGACTTGCTTGTCATGCCATGTGTAAAAATAAAATGTATAAAATAAAATAGAACACTTGTGGGGAGGGGGTGTAAATGTAAACGGTCCTTAGGTAGCGATGGTAAACATTTTTCTTTTTGTATATAGTCTTTTTGTAAAATTATTAACCGGATGTTTTGTAAATGTCTTCGTCAATCGTGTACCGTAATTACTAACCCTAAGTAAAATTTTTTTTTTTTTGATCATTTTTTTAAGTAACTTTACTGATATGTAACGAGCACAGACGTTCGTTACATTGTTGTTGTTTTTTTTATTAAACATGAAAGTAAATTAAAAAGTTCGCATTTAAAAATTTTCTTTTAGAATTAAAAATTGAAATTAAATATCATCTTAAACTCTTATATATTAAATCGCACAGATAATGAAAAATTATTAAAATAAAAATTTATTAAAGAAAAAGTATTTTAAAACTAAATTTTAAAAAGATTTGGAGATAAAATTATATCTTTAAATTTATCTTTAAATATATTTTTGATTTGGAAAACAGGTTAATTAATCAGAAATGGAAATGATTGTTAATTAGTTAAATGTAAACCAGCCTTGGGCATTTAAAATGTAAAAACATCAGTCAGATAGGAAAACAATAGAAACTTTCAGCAAATGAAATAAATCCATTGGGAAATCGGACCTCAACGAAAAGGATCATCTCATCGATGACGTAATGTTAAGTCAATCCTTCGAATACGTATAAAAGGAAAATTTGGAAATTATTAATTAGTGACTAGTTATTGATGATTATTACGATGTAACAGCTAGGTGTTAGTGCTGAGGGGATTGAAAAAGACGCACAGCTTCAATCCCTTCAGTTCTGCTAAGAAAGGAAGAAAAATGAGCCATCGTTTCTACATTGAGGACCAACTACACTAAAAAATCTCCGATGGATAAATAAATCGGCCAACAGGATACCAATCTTCGGACGACGTGGGAATTCACGTTCAAACGGCAAGGAATATATGAAGATGAACTATTTAAATAACCGTAAGAACTTTAAAATTTATGAACAGTAAATTAAAAACTTTTCCAGATTTAAATGATTGCAATATTATTCTATCTGACCAACATTATTTATTAATTAGTTATAATTTTATTTAATGTATTTATTTTGTAAAATCATTTCCATTTATTTATTTTTTGTTCTTTAAGTTTTATTATGATTTTTGTTTTCCGTTAAATTAATTATAAAAATGTTAAACTTAAGTCGGGCGTGAATGGCTGTATAGATTTGTAAAGTTATATTAGGGGAGGGTAATCTTAGGTTATTTATGTCGTTGTTAGATTGGGTCAATGGATTGGATATATTGATGTAGTTAGTAGATGTGATCGGAGATTCGCTACTGGCAGAATCGTTTATATATACGCCGCACTCACCCGTTTGCCTATGGAAGGAATTATAAGACGGAGAACGCAGTTCCTTTCTATGGAGTTTTTTTTTATTGTTCTTCTCGTTAGATAGATGTAATATTCCTATCTGATTGAGAGTCAATGTCTTTTCCTAATTCTTTTGGTGCTGCCGTATTTCGTATTACATTGAATACATCGATGTATCAGATGGATTGATGCCAGTTTGACTGCGAATTTTAGCCTAAGGTTAAATAGGGATAGAATATTTTAATTTCAATGCAAATCTATGTAGTATTCATACTCGATTCTAAATAAAAAGGCATTAAATTTAAGTTGTTTATAGACGCTTGCATGGATTGTTTATCGGTTAACTATGTTTTGCGTTTTCATATTTGATCAAAATATATAGACATTCGATAAATAATGATACCTTACGGTGAGTATCTAAAATGTATTTATTCGGATGTCTTTTAAGTTATTGGTGACAATGCAAGTATCTTATGGTGAATACTATTGGGTTACATATAAATTTCCCTCCGCAATTGTCAGTAATCAATAATTTAAATTTTGATCGCTTATGTTTACTTTGGAATGTTTTTAACCGTGTAATCTATGTAACCGATCTATAGCAACTTATTATAACAAGCTTTTATAATCCCATCTGTGCGAACTTAATTAAAATGTAAAATTAGAATGTAATAGTAATTAAAGGTAAATTAAAGTCAAAAAATCAAAGTTAAAAAAATAATGTTAAATGTTAAAATGTAAAACTAATAATAAAATAATTTTAAATCTTATATATATGTGCATAAATAAATGTTTGTATGCTAATTACTGGCAGTGGCTTATTTTATTTATTTTTTTAATGTTGAAATCTAATTAGATAAGATATGATATTATTAAATCTCTGCTACTCCCTGAGCTAGTGACATGGGCTAACGACCGGATGCAAAAAAAAAAAAAAAAAATTTTTTTTTTTGACTTACGTATCTGCCTACTTTATAAATTTTTCTAGGTTCAAATGCCTAGGTGGCGCCCTGTAGTGCAGATTACGTTAAGTACCCTTCTCCGGATCGTTACAATATATATATATATAAAATATACAAACCATTATACAATTACAAATATCCAGTAACGCCCTCTGTTTAAAGATCTATATCTCAATAATAGCAAACCTTAAAATGATATATATATACTAATGACTGTATAGTAAAAAATAACAATCCTTATAATTAATCATAGTTTTATTTGTAATCATCTTTCTTATACACAATAATAACTCAGAATTTATTGGATGTAAAGTTGGTTCAGAGAACTAAATAATTGGATAATCATATATAAAGAAATTTTAATTACACAATGTTATTACTATTATATTTTGAAATATGAAGCATTGAAAAATATAATTGATACATTCACCTATATCTTAGTGGTCAGAATCTGTTCCAAAAATCGAATTAATTTAGTAATATATAAACTTTGATAAATAAAAATATAAATAATATCAAACTAAAATAATTACATGTTATTGATCAATTTACTATTAAAATTTTGAAAAAGTTAATTTTTAAAATTTTAGATAATTTTATAAAATTATACAGTATCTGTTATTTAAAGCATATGAGAGAATAGTTTATTATAATTTTCTTTTATATAAACATTTGAAATCCTCATACGACCATTCAAAGAAAATAGTTTTTAAAAAGTCCTGATAATGTACATATATATAGTTAAACAAAACCCCCTATTTTTGCACAAATGTTCTTTTAAAATGCAGTCTAAAATAAACATTTTCAAATTTTCTAAAACACTTTGACAATGTATTTTAAACATAAATGTCATATGTGTGAATGTAATTTGCTTGTGATAAATCTAAAATCAAGGCACTTTTTTGCTGAATATATTTTTGAATAAATGCTCACAAGTGATTTAAATACTAAAATAACTCTCAGAATGTCAATAAGTAAACTAAAAATAGATTTATTAATATTTGGGAAAAGATGAGAAAGTGTTGTTGTATAGTTAATTGGTGATTCATAAGAATAATGTTTGTAAAATTGACACCTAATTAGATCTTATATCGTTTAAAAGGATAAAACTATCATTTTTACTATGTAGGAAATTAGTCTTTATTATATTTAATTTCTAGATATTTATTTAAATCATGTTTTTATAGAAAAAGAAATTCTAACTTCTTTTTAATTATTGTTTATTTTGTGTTTTGCTTTATTTTATTTAAAAATCTTGGAATATTAAGTAAAATTAATTATTGATATATAATTTTTCTTTTATTATTATTATTCTTGTTATCTATGTGATTTTTATTATTATTTTAATTTTTGTATAAAATATGTCACTGCAGAATTAAACAATTAAAATAATTATATTGTATTTTATTAGCAAAAAAATTTATATTCCTTTTCCTTATTATCTTAAATTTTTTTTTGTCAAAGTGACAAAATGCAATGGGATATCAATTATATAAACGTTATTTCTCCCTACCCAAATAATTAAAGTATATTTTCTTAATTTATTGATTATCTTTCTGAGAGTTCTTAATATTTTCACTTGTGATTCTTTATTCAAGAATATTTACAATAAAAATGTGATTGCATTTAAAAAGAATTCGATCATAAAATGTAAACTTTTCTAGATATTTTTTTTTTGTTTATATATATCATAAGATATTTTGAAAGATATTTTTGAATGATCATTTAAATATTTCAAATGTTTTATAAGAGCAGAAGATTAGAACAATTATTCTCTCACATAAAATAAAATGATAAATTGATAATTTTGATTGTATATATGTGTTGAGATGATAATCTGGACCAACTGACGAGTGCTGTTTTAGCACGAAATACTTTTATAGGTGATTATTTATTTTTCCGACGTGTGTATGATCAAGTGTATTAGCGGTATGAGATAGCATGGCTGGTTGAGAGTCGTGTGTAAGTCTGGGTTCAAATCCATATACTTTACATATATAAGTGCAGGTATGAAAAAGCTTGTACTGTAGAAAAAAAAATCATGTTTCCAAAGTATTATCTGTAATGTTTACAAATTGTTAATCTTTTTATATGTATATAAATTTTAATAATTTAATAATAAATTGGTCTATAAAAAGGCATAATTATTTTAGTTTGATGTGTTTGTATGTTCACTTCGCTAATTTTATATATTGTTATTATTTAAAAAAAATGCTAATAGTTTTATTACACGGGAGTTCGTAAGAAGTTTAAATGCCAGGACTGCGATCGCTGAAATCAATCCTGAAACCTTCCAGTCTCAAGTCAAACATTCTACCGACTGCACCAAACTGACTTGGGAGTGGGAGGTCCCAGAAAAGATTCTGGCGCTTGCAGGTTCGGTGCTCAAGCTTTTTATGAACTCATAAGCAATAAAACCATATGCCTTATATATATATATTGCTAAAATAATTTCATTTTTGGAACATATTAATTATATTTTTAATTCTTTATATTTCAAAATATAATAGTGATATTCTTAGATAGTTCAAATTTCCTCATTTAAACTGAATACTCGTTCAGTTTTTAAGTGAAATGGCAAGAAATACTAAACTTCCACTGATTAAGAGTGAATATTATCTTTTGTAATAGCTTAGAAACTACTTATTTTAACTCTTTCAGGAGAGAACTTAATATGCATAATGGCAAATAATTATCTAATTTTATTTTAGTATCCACTAAGCCCTTAAAATAAAGATTAAATGTTTTTTAGTCTTAAATTTCATTGAATCTTTAAAATAAGCAACTAAAAAGAAAAAGATGAGCTCTAATATTTTTTATTCAAAAAAATAGAAATCACACTGTTTAAGAAAAATGTAACTGCAATAATTTTTTTAAAGATTCTTTTAACTCCATTTCTTTTCACAATATATCTTTTAATCTGTTTAAATAAAGAAATGCTGTTCAACTTTATTATTGTTGCTTTATTGTTTTTTTATTGTTATTTTTTATGAATACTGTTTGTGTGCACGCTTTAGAAGTATGAAATTGATATATACTTTAATGGATTTATTTAAAATTGAAACAGTAGTTAATAATAAGCGAATATATGAACATGTACATAAATGTATAGATAAATATTTATTAATTAATTTAAATATAGATGTATACATACATACAGTCTAATAACTAATTAAATATTTTTAATATAGTCGAGCTGATGATTTTAGATAAACAAATGGACTTGAATATTTGAACTGATATCATAACTATAGTAGAAATGATTATAGTAATTTAATTCTAATAAGTTAAAGATACTCTATCCATTTTGCTTTTGTTTTAGAATATTTAGCGTATTTAATGAATTTTATTGGTAGTCCAATCGATATAATAGTGAAGACTTTAAAAAAAAAAAAAAAATTTAAATAAATCTAATGGTTTTAAAATTTCACGTTATTATTACTAGATTAAAAATGTAAACAATGATATTATTGTAGAAATGTTTCATATACAGTATTAAATTAAAATAAATATTAATTTTAAAATAAAATCAAGCAAATGCTAGTGTTAATTTTCAGATCACATGGTTCAACTAGAACTATTTGTCTAGTTAAATCATAACTGAATATTTATTTTAGTTTAATATAGGAAATTTTTTTATTATAATGTCAATGTTTACATCTTGAGTCCAAAAAAATATTTAATATATATAAATCTAAGGAAATAGATGAAAAGTGGGGATTCAGTTTCGTTATAAACCTTCAAATTCTTAACTCTAATAAAGTATCTAGTCTATTTTTTTAAGGTCTTGAATGCTAAATTAATAATAGCCATATTTTAGGTTAAATAGAAATTAGGCAAATGTTATTGTTAATATCTAGAACATATGATTCAGCTTGGACTGTTAATTTTAATTGATAATTATTGATTATGTATATCATAACTGAATGTTTATTCTAGTTGAATACATGGATATACCCATAATAATATTAATATTTATTAATGAATCCTGAACTATTGCTTTTTCATAAAATGTTATAACTCACAATTTATAAGGAATTACAAATCTGGAAGATTTAATTGACTGCAAATTTTTATCAGGCTTACTGCTCACTTCATTATATGTATATATTAATGAGTAAATATTTTTTTCTTCCTAATTTAAAAAATAATTTTAAAATAATCTTTAATATATATCTGAATTGATTAATACTCCTTTTTTTGCCAAAAATAGTTCATGACAATCTTCTTTTTAAATACAGAGAACTTAAGAAATTATTTGGTTATATATATTGTCAAATGCTAAAAGTAGAGGGCATATAAATCTTGAACAGTGCATACACATATAAGTGTATATATGTTGATAATATTATTTCTGGGAGCTTCTGTGTACTAAAAATATATAATAGCTAGAATAGCTGATGTTTCAGTACAATAACAAGTGTTTTCTTCAGAGCTTCTTTTTTCACAAATGATTTGAGAAAGAAGAAGCTTTGAGTGAAGTACTTATTATTATAATGAAATGTCAGCTATTTAGCTGTTATATATTTTTATTACATGGAAGCTCCCAAAAATAACACTATGAATTTATTTATTTGTGGGAATATTAGAATTAATATATATATATCCATTTAATGTCTGTATTTTTAAATCATATAATAATAATTCAAACAAATATATTTAACACGGTATTCAAAATTAAATAATATATTCTTTACCAGAAGTACTTTCAATTGTTTCACTGACAATCTTTATCAACTGTTAATATTAACGCACAAAAAATAAAAACTTGCATTACCCATCATTCGATCTATTCAAATTTCCCACAATTGAATAGATTGAATGATGGGTAATGCAAGTTTTTATTTTTTGTACATTTATATTAACAGTTGATAAAGATTGTCAGTGAAACAATTGAAAGTACTTCTGGTAAAGAATATATTATTTAATTTTGAATACTATGTTAAATATGTTTGAATTATTAATATATATATATATATATATTGTAATGGGCACATGACGATCGAAGGCTAAACTGCCCTTTTATGTGTACATAATGGGGAATTCTATAATTCAAAATCGTCCATCTTCCGTAACCGCAAGCAGAGAGAAATACGGAAATAGATGAGTCTATCTCCGTATTTGACTGAACCTGTATGCTATACGGATATAGCCCCAGGTTATATTTCCCGATCAACTTTCTTCCGACTGCTGTAAGATCTGACAGAGTTACAGCGCTTGGATGATTTATAAATTTAACAGAATCAAACACTGCACCACCAATTTCCACGTGTTAATTCAATAATAAAAAAAAAATGAATAATAGTTTTCCCACCCTAAGACTAGACTATCCCTTTTTGGACGTGGTGAAGAATGAGACAAGACAGATTTAAATAGAAAAATATATTTAATAGAATAAATCAATCATAAAAAAGATCTATAAAACACATTAACATTCAATAAAACAGATTATGATCTATAGTGCTACAAGAAAAAGAACACATAAAAAAACTCTTATAAATAATGGTACATTTATAAATCGTCATTCTGGGTATTTATCAAAAAAAAATTCAAGAATGTTTTTATCATTCACAAAAACACATGTGGCCATTGTCTAAGTAAATGATGTGCACATTGAAATATATAAAAAATAGTATGTATCTTTACCTAGGTTTTAGTCTCTGAATTTATCCGATGTCCTGCCGATCGCCACATGGATTTCTCCACTTCTTTAGGAGGGACGGTCGCTTGTAGGTTAGATTTGGTTGTGTATAGCTTCTCAGCATTAAGGCATCAAGGACGAGGCATCAAGGACAAGGCATCAAGGACAAGGCAACTAAACAAATCCATCGGCAGGCGCTACGATGGCGGTTATTACATCTTGACAAGAACCATTAGTACAGCAAGTCCAGATCGACCAGCGATCACAATGGCCTTAGCCAGCCATTTTAGATGAGGCACCATGTTAAAAGTCATATTTGTTAACTATATCAGTTGATTATCGGAGCTGTGTTTTACCACCCTCTCAACACGAAGTATCTAGCTCTAATCTCTCCTGAAAACTTTTTTTTTAAATTAAAAAAATTCCACCAGCCTTTGTTCTTCCGATCCTTTGTTTCACTTTTATTCACACCTTCTTTCTTACTATGACTTCGGCCATATGTAAATTGGTTTTACCCACTCTCGTAGCACTATGTACCTTTATTTATTTCAATATTCTTGATTTTAATTAAACAGATTTTAATACACGTTTTTCTTTTTTTTTTTTTTTAAATTTGGACAAGCATTTATTATTTCTGTCTACATCCTACTTCAAATACACTCCATACACACATTTCGTTTATCGTCAAATGTGTACTTTAAAACCCAGATCCTTATCTTTTGATCATGTCTAACTTTCTCTGTTTTGCGCGCTATTTAAGGTTTTTTTTTTTAAACTTTACTTTCTTTCAAAATCGGATTTTAACTTGCATTTTATTTATATTTCTTTATCGCTTTATTTTTTAACATACATTTCCAATATTATATTTTAATTTCACCAAAACCCAAACTTTGGAGGGTAAAAGATAAGAATCTTTTGATTCTAATTCCCTCTCTTTTTTTAATTAGTTGAAACATTTCTTTGTTCTGTAAATTTTTCCAAGCTCGCTTTTTCTTTTTTTCTTTTTTTTCTTCCAAGCATAATATTTAATATTCTTTGAATGTTTAATATTTATATGTGTGACTGCAGTATGTGCGATCATCACATTACACTGTTCCCCTCCTTTAAAATTTTTTTTGTAAAAAAAAAATTTTAATTTTTTGCATCGAACGCTAGATGCTCCCAACTACTGTTCAAACCTTTTAGATTTATGCATTCCTAATATGATTTAGTGATGAGGTTAATCTCTAGAGAGGCAACCAGGTAAATTACATCTCTTTCTTGTATGACCCAACTAGCATTGCCAACCCAATTTAATCTTGTCATTAGCATTACATGCATTTTATTCCTGCTTCATACTCGTATATACAGGTTCGGATCCACAGGATATCTCTGTGACCTGATTAAACCTGTTCATACATCACATCCTGCAAATGATAAACCCCTAAGTGTCAACTCTGGTCACTATTACCAAGGTGGGTTGGGAGGCTGGCATCTTTTCGTCCAACTCATCCATAAGCTCAGTATATTTTCTGATAGCTCTTAATTTATACAAGGGGTTCTTTCCCCCATAGACTGGTCTCTGAACTATTGACTCACAATATCTGTCCAATATCTAACTGGAAATCTTAATCCAGTGAGTCATTATGAGAATGGGATCTCTGTCCCTGTGTTCTCTGTATGATAAGATTTGGTGCACTGCAGAACATACATGAATGAATAACGAAGAAGGCATCACCCAATACTGTTCAGACCTATCTACCAATATCTAAACCTACATGCCTTCAGCCTCTATCTATGACCTCACACTATTATTTATCATATGCTTTCTTATTTTATCATAATGTCCTTCATCCCTTTTTCCACTTATCGGCTCATCATTTCTTTATGCTATCAGGATCAATATTACAGTCCAGTCTCCATGACTCATTGTCCATTTCCATTTCCAATCTTGTTATCAGTAAATCCTTCCTTTATCTGTAACTGCCCTTAAGTCTTATCTGGTGGTTGTCTTCCTCTATTGACATCACCTCTGCCTTCTCTGGGATGTGGGGTTTGATCCCTAGGCTTATGGCCCTCTGTCCTGTCATATGGACACTTACATTCCGTCTCCCATCTCTGTCGTCCAGTTTCCTGCCTCCTCGGGTTCCATCCCATAGAATATCCCCGGTTTTCTTGCCATCGACCTTCTCCAGGATCCCATCCATTCTTTACTATCGGTGATTCTTTTAGAAGTGGTCCAGATTGCCATCCCTCTTCCTTTTGGTTGTCCCTGGTGGTGTCCAATGCACTCAGAAATACGGCCATCCGGTCCACTGTCTTCCTCTCTGTACTGATTAGAGTTCATTCTATATACTTTGGAAACCCGGGCTTAATTATCCAGAGTATCTGCGTCTCAGATAATGCAAAGTTTGGCTAATATTTTTGTAAAGGTTAGCTGCAATTAGTTGGTAACTATAGCAGAGAGTGGCCACAATAAAGCTAGCTGCAGATATGGCTGGCAGAATTAGTCAGAGTTACCATGAAGATGTAGATGGAGGCAAGAAAGAAGAAGCTGCTCTATAGTTCACTGCTGGAGTTGACTCATATGAGGTCCAGGTCAACTGATGAGTCTAGCCTGCTTAAATATGTTCTAAGAAGACAGCTTCTTGTCTGGAACAATTCTAGACAGAAGGGAACTCATGGCATACCAACAAGTCACCTAAAAAATCACCTGAATTGTACCTCTTCCTGATGCTGACAATTGCTTGGACTATACTTTTCTGATGATGATAACAAACAATCACAAAAACCAAGCTTACCAAGGGAAAACTTGAAGAATTGGTATATGTATGCTGCTCTTTATCTATATGTAGAGAAGCACAGACAAATGTATATATAAAAGTGAGTTGTTTTAAAGTTTCTAATATTTAAATTAAAGATGTTATTATTAGCTAAAGGCAATCTATGTTAATGTTATACATTAAAAATGACATTCTTAAAGTGAGATACATAATCTATAACAATTATTTTAAATCATTTATTGAGAAAACAAAGAAACATTTTGAAATTTATATTTTTAATTGTATAAACATGTTACTTTTCATTTATTAAAAAAAAAGGAGAGAAACATTTTAAAAGTGCTTGAATTTAAGAAAAAAAAGTAAAGAATAGACAATTCTATAATTTAAATTTTAAAATATTGATAATTAATAGAACATATACGTAAAATTTAATCAGTTTTTATCATTATTGAATATCAATTGAAATATATTAATTTATAAATCACACATCTGTGCACATATACATGTAAACCACCATGTAATCACTTGAATTTTGTATTAATCACATATGCATTTATGGAAACCTATTAAGACATATTGTAAATTAATATAATAACAAATTTTGTATAATAATTTTGTAAATCACAAATGTGATAATTTTTTTATTGTATATTAATCAAAATCAGAAGACTTAATTTATATGTATAGTCACATAGACCTTAATTTTAATTTTTATTATTGTTATTAATAAACTTGTATTCAATTGTTAAAAACTGTTTCCATCATTTCTTGGTCACAAACAGTAATAGAGCTTATGTTCTCTGAGCTAGATTCGAGCATAGGATGAATATATAAATGGGGGTGTATTTAGTGGTTTAGGAGCATTCCATCATGACATTGTCCTCATTTTCACATGAGGATTATATTTTTCTTCAAAGTTCCCACACTACCTTTTGTTTTAGTTTAGTCTTGGCCAGTACATTAATAGTACTAAGTGGCCAGAGCATATTGATGATAATCAGCATGTTTTAATGTCCCAGCATTATTGTTTTTATGTTTATATATTCTGATGGATTATCACTTAAAATGGTGCATCCAAATTATGTGTAAATAATTACCCCAAGGTGGCAATGGCTCAGTAGTTAGCCTGGTCTTCAGAAGACCCATTTCCAATCCAGTCACCAGATTGTCTGTTAATTTTATTCTGATATAGTTTGACTGATTGATCATTCAGGATGAATGGTTATTATTTTGAATATTACTTACTTTTACTAATTATAATGCTGGTTGGTGGGTTTATAATTGTAGTTACTCTTCTGAGTTAGCTGGCTGATCTCTCACAGAGATCTATTGATCTCATGCTCTCCTTGAATAGATAAAATTCTTATATATATTTTTGTATAAAACCCACAGTACTATTATACTTAAAAATTATATTTCTTGTAAATTTTATATTTTATATTAAATCATTTTGTTTAAAATATTGTTGACTTGGGAATGATGATGATTTGCATCACCTCAGGTACAACCTTCTTTCCCTTGACCAATACCCATCCTATTACTATATATAACTAATTTAACTAATCTGGCTAATGATAAATGAATGAACAAGTAACTAGCATGAGAGATGGTGTTCATGTGATGTTTAGTGATAAATGAATGGAAAACTATATAGTATACATTTATGCAGGGATTTTTTCTCTCTATCTATTTTTCTTGTACTTATTGTATTATTATTATAATAACTTCTAGTTAATTTTATATGAAAGAGATAGATGTTACTATGTATGCAATGAAGTTTTAAATTTTAAAATAGTTCTAACACATTGAAAAAGACAAAATACAATATTTGCCAAAAAGAGCTTTTTTGTATTATTATTGTTATTATATATATATATACACACACACAGGTATATGCTATAATAATAATAATAAGGTATTGCTGCTATATAATGATATTTTATTTCACATTATAGCATATGATTTATTTTACTTAAATGTAATTGCAAAATGATATGTCATTCTTCTTGGCACTCAATGTATATGTTGAACTCTGTTTTTTGGGGTTATTTACTACACTTTAATTATGGTAAATTTTAAAATTCATTCTTAGTTTTAATGTTTGAACAGGCAGATAATGCTATACTTTGAAATTTCAGATGAAAATTATTTTTCTGCAATCAAATATTGAAACTATATCAAACCTTATTTTTCTTTTTGTGCTTTTATTTAATGTATTGAGAATACATATTATTGTTGGATCTTTAGTACATTATATTTCCATTAATATTCCATTTAAATGACTGGTTAAATAACCATTTTAATATATCAAAGTCTGTGTTGTAATTAGTCTGAATTACTCATAGACATAAACAAGTATAGATAAATTTTAATAACATATTTATTAGTAATATATAGATACAAACATACACTCAATTTCTAATATATTTACAGATTTAAGGAATGATTTTTATATTCTATCTGCTACTGTATAGCAGGGAAAAGCTATTAGTTCTAATGTGAACTGTTGAAGAAGGGACTATATGTGCCCTTATAGCTTTCTCTACCCTGTATTTGACAGCCTGCCTCTTGAGAAGGTACGATGACTGTTCTGACTGTCTTTACAGTTTGCCTTGAGTAGGTTTTGGTTTTGGCAGCTTCTAGTCCTAAACATGGATTTGCCTCACTATGTTAACCATCAGTTTAAGTAGATATCATCTGGAGAACAATCACAGCTGTTCAGGTTACCAGAAGTTTTCTTTGACTATATAGGAGAACTAGGCCACTGTTATTAAGGTTTAACAGTTGTTCTTTGGAGAATGCATACCATCTTTTAGGTTTGACTATCATTCTCTGCCTTATCTTCAAAAGGGCTTTTATTTATTTTCTATTAGCCTGTGCTTGCCATTGGCTGTGTGTTATCTTTATATATACACATTGGTTAGTGGAAATTAAGGTTCAATCTGATCACGTCAAGAACGGAATCTGGACTAGTCCATTATTTGAAGGCAGAATGAGATATTACACTTTGATAAATAACATTTCATACATTTGTACTTTTTGTTGCAAAATGGTAAACTTAATATTTTTATTAAAGCAGTCACGTGATCAATATAAGACTTACATATCGATAATAATTATCAAGAAATAATAATCTTAAATAAGTTATTTTATTTTTTCAATTTTTTCTTGATTAAAGTAGATTAAAATTTCAAAATCTTAGAAACAATAATGCATTATTATTTTTGTCAAATGTAAAGTGATAATAAATATAGATAATAAAAATAGAATTTTTACATCGCACACATATAAATACTTATATTCATTTGTTATTGATTTTTTTTTTAGAATGAATGATATACAAACAAAAATATTATGTTATCCGCAAGTTTTTAAAATTATAAATTTGCTCTTTATATATCCACAATGTACTATTTATAATTTCACCAACTCATTGTTTGAAAAATAAATAAATAAAAATATAAAATTTCAAAATTCGTAAATTTAAATTTATATGGTTTTTGTGTGTACTTATCTGAAGAAATAGTATCTTGAATTATCTTTCATTCACCTATTTTTCATCTCATGCACTGAGCCATAGGATTGCAATGAAAGCATTGTAATAAAATTATATTTAAAATGTTTTCAAAGCTTCAAGTCTGATGATGGTAATTTTAAATAAAGTAATTGATTCCATAATGAAACAAAAGAAGTCAAATACTCAGAGAACACATTCACATATGCATTCTTTGACCTAGATTTTAATGTTGATGTGCTCTCCATTTTTATTTTATTACTGCCTGACTTTTTGTAAATGCATTTTTATACTTTCGTGTTAATTTTTGTTATGATTGATATCTTAGTGTGTACAATTTTCAAATTAAATTGCACCATACAAATGTGATATATTTTTAAGTGTAATATATAGAATTTGGCATTATTCACATATTTTAATTATCAACACAAAAGTTTGAAACCAGATTGATGGAGGGGGGTGACAATTGTACTTATTTATTTAATTTTATAAGAAAAGTGCTCTAACAAAAAATGCAATAATATATCAAAAGTATTTTTTTATAATCATTTTATTTAAAACATTGAATTACATCTTGATCTTATAATTTTTTTAATATAAAATTTATTATGATTGTAAAATCCTTTTTATTAATAAAAAAATAATATTAATAATTAAAAAAAACCTTGATTTGGATTTTACCTTCTTTAAAATGTTAAATAAAAGTTATATATAAATTGAATGTTTGAATTATGTCTAATAAAAAGAAGTCAATAGTAGTGTAATGATATGAGGTTTTTTTTTTCTTTTATAAATTCCATATTTTTAAACACTTTTTATGGTTCAGAATTTATGATGGCTTGTTTGAAATATTTGAATAAATATGTGCATTTATTTACATAGTTATTATAAAAAAATTATTTTAACAAATGTTTTCTGAACCACATTTAATTAAAAAAAAGTTTGCTTTATTATTATAAATGAACTCTCTCTTTCTCCTTCTGACTTCAATTTTCAAATTAAAATGATAATTATTCTAAGGGACTTTTTTTTCTGATATTTAAATTGCCTTTTTTCTTTCTAAAAAATAATAGGGATGAAAATGTAATTTAAAAATTTCTGGTATACATATAAATGTCTGTTTTAATAATATTCATCTTATAAATTTGTGTGTATATATAGACATACAATTTCTTTTTTCCAGTTACTGCTACGTTTTAATCTTGACACTTTATTTATTGTAATACACACAAAAATGTAAGAACTTTAATAAACTAGGAAGATATTTTTTTCTGGCAGAAAATAAAAACTGACTAATTTGTATGAGTATTTATTTATCAAAGCTGTAAATTTGCTCACAACATTTATAATATTACTTAGTTGGTTTTAATAAACAAATTTTAGATTTTATTAGCTTTTAAGGAAAACAATTAAAATAACATTGAAATTATATTTATCTTTAAGCAAATCATTGCTATGATGCAAACATTTATCATCAAGAGACGAATGAATGTAAAAAGTGCTTCAGGGTGACAGAGATTGAGTAAATATTTATATTTATTATAAAGTTTAGTATACTTACTTTTACACGACCCACCACTCTCCATACTATCTTATAACACTGATACGCCTGAACACATATATGTCGAAAAGATCTCTCCACACTATCTCATAACACTGATACGCATGAACACATATATGTCGAAACGATCTTTTCGACATATCTGTGTTCATGTGTATCAGTGTTATGAGATAGTGTGGAGAGTGGTGGGTCATGTGAATCTCTGTGCTCATATTCTCTATATATTATATATATAGACACAGGTATATAATAAGCCTGTGTGTTTCAGTTATACTTATTTTTGTAATATCTAAAATAAGAAAAAGTATTTAAAAATTACAATTGACAGAAATTAGTTCTTATTTGTAAATTAAAAAGTAGATTGATTTGAGAAACTAAGTCAAATATTTTAACATTGTATGAAATGAAAATTGATTATTTGATAGTCTACAAATTCAACTATTCACAAGCCTCATATATATAATTTATTGTTTTGTTATGAAATACTTTTATGAGAAGTGTATTACATAGAAGCGGTTGAACATAAAAGCATATTTTGATTAAATTTATAAAAATTCATTTGAATAATTTTGGAAATTTATATTTAAACAAATATTAATTTTGATTTTAGTTTCAGCAACAGATAATATTAAGAGAAGAAACTTCAATAGATAAACTTATGAAAAAGTAATCAATTATTATATAAGCACATTAATATCTGCATCAATATTTGTATTATTAAAACAGCACATTATTAAAATTGATATAACTTACAATACAAATACATAAATTTAAGTTTTTGTTCCATTATTCAAAAGAGAAAATCTTAAGAAGCATTCTTTTAAACAGAAATAAATTAATTTGACAATGTACATGAAGATTATTATGAAATAAAAGATGAAGAATGATTAAATATGATTCTTTGCTAAATTATTAAAGAATTTTGCAATAATAAATTATTTTTTAAAACATTTTAAATTAGAAATCAAATTACAAACTTCACTAACACTCAGTTAAACAAACAGTTGATGGAAAAAGATTTTAATTGTGATTTTTATTTAATTTCTCATCATTATTATTATCATCCATTCATAAATGAATATGAATATATTTAAACCCATCTAGGCATTTAATAATTGGATGGCTAGTTGTGTTGGCCTGCTTGGAAAAATGAAAAAAAAAACATTATTTCATTCTGACTACATTCTGATCTTTTGATTATGGCACGTGTATGTGCTAACAATTATATATGAAGCTTACTCTCATTTTTTAAATTTAAACATTGATTATGTAATTAAATATGATGAATTTGTAAAAATTCAAGATAATTTTTAATCAAATAATGATAAAATAATTTAATTTAGTGAATATCAAAGTACAGAAACATTTTAGCATTGCTAATTAAAAAATTGAACTATTATAAATATTTTTTATAATTAATAAAATGTATATAAAGTCATTTTTATTTGAAATTTATTAACTTATTAACAAATGATTTTTTATTAAATTTGTTAACATATCAGTAATTCAGATTCTTTTATAACAGTAAATTAGAATTCTTTTAATGGAATATGTCATTCTACTTGCAATATATATATATATATATGTGTGTGTGTGTGTGTGTGTGTCTATAAGAAAACCAAGTCATACATCACATGACTTAATTAGCTTGTATTTACAAATGTAATACAATGAACATGTTAATAGCTCTAAACAAGCTTTTTCGATAAATGCCGCAAAAAAGAAAACATTTACATTTTCTGTCTTTGGCAATATTATATTGCTAAGCTTATTAATATATGATATATTTGAATTTAATTTAGTCCCATATTGCTATTTAAGTTAGATAATTGGATTTGAGGATATATAGATGTCTGAAAATTTCAGATGTTTTATTTAATAGTTAAGTATTTGATAAATGCTGGGTTGGAATTTGTATCTGAATGTTGTAGAATCTTACTGATGAGAGCCATTAGCTTGAAACTGGTTTGCAGATAGGGATAATTCTAGATAGAGATTTTAAATATTTTTTCTTGTGGCATTTATTGAAAAAGCTTGTTTAGAGCTATTAGCACACTTGTTATAATATATATAATTGAAATGAAAGAAACTGCAACTCTTAATGAGCTATATAAATGACAATCAATTAAAAAAAGATAGAATGATACCATCTATATTTTTAGTTTTGTTAGTATTTAAGCAAAGTTCATTAACATTATTCTAAATAAGAAAGTGAAATCTGTCTATTATTTTAATTTATATACAATTGTAAATAATCTTTAATCACTATTTAACTATTCAAAAGATCAAGGCAATGTCTTAATTTTAATAACCTCCAAGCATCAAATGGAATATCAGTTTTAATAATTGTAACTATAAATACTTATAGATTAATGATATGTATTTGAAATGGAAGTAAATACAACTCTCAGTGAGCTCTGTAAAAATCAATCAATTAGAAAAAAGATAGAATGATACTGTCTATCTTTTTAGCTTTGTTAATATTTAAGCTTCTTTCATTGATATTGTTCTAAATTAGAGAGTGAAGCTAATTTAGAACAACGAGATTTCACTATAAAGTAGAACAATGTCTATGAATGAAATTTAAATATCAACACAGTTAAAATGATAGATAGTATCATTTTATCTCTTTCTAGTTACTTTCCTTTCATTTACATATTATTAACTTATGGTAATTAAAACTGATATTCATTTGATATTTGAAGGTTGTTAAATCTAAGGTATTACTTTGATAATTAAACTAGTTAAACAGTGACTTCTGATTATTTAGTTTGTACCTAAATCAAAATAATAGACAAATTTCACTTTCTCATTTAGAACAATGTCAATGAATTAACTTTAAATATATATGTTTTTTTAGTTGATTGATACTTACATAGCTCATTGTATTTGTTAAGATATAATTATTTATACTTATATATACCTGGGTCTCTTTTTGTGCAGATTTTTTTAATGTGATTTTGAAGTTATGTGATTATTTCTTCTTAATATCTTTTTATGCCATTTTCTTTTATGCAATAAAGAAGTTCATATTTCATTTAAAATCAGGATTCCCCCATTTTATATACACACATTATATTTTACATACTTTAAATGCCTGTAGGAAAAAAGATTTTGCAATAAATTTAGATACTATAGAAGATTTAGAAAAAGATAATGAAACAGAAATGGAACCTGTTCATTTCACAGCAAAAATGATTTGAGAAAGTCTTCAACTTTCTAATAAATTGGACAATCATTTTCTTGTTAATGACAATAATTATGAATGAGCTCTTAAATTCCAATGAGAGCTAAATAGATGTATGTCTGGATATTGTGAGCTTCATAAGCAATTAGTAAAATCATTGTCTCAAAGTTTAATCACCAATTGCATTGTTGACAGAAAACCATTAACTTTTAGACTAAAAAATTTTTTATTGGCTGAGTGAATTAAAGTTTTAAACTTTTGATTGGTTCAATTACAGAATCAGCTGTAAAAATATATTTGTCTTTTAATATTAGATTCATTTGTAAAAAGCAAATTAATAATGTATCAGATTATGAAAATGAACAAAAGTTTTTTCAAAAATAAATTTCTATTTATAATTATAAAAATATTCTTCAGTGAAGAACCTAAAAAGAACATTTATAACCTATTAGAAAATGCTGCGTATGTTGTTGATTTTTATTAAAATCTTAACTATTTTTCTAAAATATTATATTTTCAGCAAATTTTATCAAAATAATTTATTATATGTAAAAAAATATTTAAAAATGCTCTAAAATGTACATTTTTATTTTGAATATTGAAATGAACTTGGTGCTGTCAAAATTTTTGTCAAGTGCTCCCTTTGGTTCAAAATGAGCAACAACAAATTGGCATCTTACAGTACATTTTAAGCTTTAAAAATATGGTAAATTTGCTATGATAATGCAAAAATTGGTGGTTTTAGAGTAACTTGAAGCCGTGAACAAAAATTTTCAATTGATGCACCTGTTTGGTTAATTGAACACAGCACAAGACTGAAATTGGCACTAATTGTATTTCCTTTTGTGACAAATCTGATTACTTATCAGTTCACAAATGTACCCACATATTGTCAAATAGCAATTAATGATTAAAATATGTATAAAAAATGTAAAATAAATTACACATAAAAACATATTGTTTTGAATAAAATTAAATAGTTAATAAAAAAAAAGTTAGTCTTGTATCAATTTTCTTCAAATATTTGAAATTTTTTATTAATCATACTCTATTTCCTTAATTTTTATATGAATTTTAAAGTAATTTTACCTTGTTACTTTGCTTTTGTGCAATTTTTGAAAATTATCGAACATATCCCACATTTTTCAATGTAAGTTAAGTCTATTTTTGTGTGATTTCTTTTATGTGGCTTTATTGTGGAACCTATCTACTGCATAAAAAGAGACCCAGGTGTGTATTGAAAATTTTTTAAAAGTTAGTACTATAATATTAACTCTCTGGCATTCCTTTCACAGTTCATCATTTTCTTTGTTCTCACATTCAACATAGAATTTAAGATTAAACCATTATTGCTTATCAGAAAATAATACATTTGACTTCATTTGATAGATATTTTTGTTTATTATTAAAATAAATTTTAAATATTTACATTTTCTTTCTATAATTATTTAAAAAATGAGATCATAATCAAAACAAAAAGATTATACATCATCATTTCTAGAAAGATTATTTTAATTTTACAAAATCTTTATTATTTATCATTTTTAAAAAAAATATGAATGAATATTTATTTATTTTTTTATATCTAATGAAATATGCTTTAAAAGTTTAAAATGTTTCAATATTTATTGCAAAATTATGATAATTTCATATTCATTATTATAATTAAATTGTGTATGTAGAAATCTAAGCTTTAATGCAGATTTACATTGACCGCAAATATAATGTTATATTTTTGAAAATCAAGTATTTACATTCAAAATAAATTATTAATAATTTATATTTTAATTTCTAAAAAATATTGTATAAATTATTGTTTAAAAAATATCTAGAATTGTAATAAATTTGCAAATAAACATGTTTTTGGTTATTCAAACCATTTTTTTTAAACAATGTCATAAAAATCATGATGTCAAAAACCTGTCATAATATAATAAAGGTACTTGTCGGAATGAAGCTAAATTCTATTGTTTTGAGGATTTTTTTTATTTTCTTGCTATCTATGGAATTTTTTTCAAACTACAATTTTATATTGTAATGTATATAGGAAAATATGCATATTACAATATAAAGTTTGCAGAAATTTTCACTAGGGGTGAATTAATGAAAAAACAAAGTAATTTGTATGAAATTAAATATAATTTTATTGCAGTAATATTGTGTATGTTTTTTTTATTTGTAAATACATTTGAATTTTGAGTCCATTATTTCCATGTATACTGTAAGTGTATGAATTAGTTTAAACATATACCATCTAGATATACTCTATATATTTAAAACTATTTTATCACACAATTCAAAAACATAAATAAAGTCAATTAAAAATAGCAAATGACTCTAGATATGTATTTCAGTTGAATCTGCACTCTTTAGTTGGCCCAAATTACAATTTTTCACATGTCTCAGGATCTCATGAGAAAGGTTGTCTTAATATAAAAAGCTATCAGAGTTTACCACTTTATAACTGCACTAAATCATATATCATGACATTAATTTGTTAACTGGAACTATTTAAGAAAGTTATGAATTGTTGGATAATCAGCTAAAAAAACTGTTCTAAGCAAGTAAATGAAAGTTTTGCAGTGTGTATTTTAGCTTAGAGTGAATGTTCCTGAATCAATTATCAACTGAATAGCCTAGTTAAATAAAAATTCAGCTCAGATTAATAAAATAGTACTATTAATTTTTTCTCAAAGTGGAAGAACTTCTTCATTTTGTACTGTGATCACCCAAATTAATGTTCTAATAGTAATTTTAATTTCATTTAATATAATATCTAGCCTTGTAAATGATTAGTAATAAATATTAATGTATTTTTCTTAAAGATACTAGCAAATATCTTAGCACAAATTATTTGACATTTGTAGATTAAACTGTAGTAATTTAATAATATCTATATTTTTTCAATGTCCAGGGATTTCAACACCAATTGTCATTAAGCCATAAAGTAAAATTTCAATTCTTTGGGACTTTTATTAACAGTTATGATAACTTTAATATATACATTAAGATTTTTACTGAATGGATATTAATTTTACAAATTTAATATTTCTATCTTTATACCTGTTTAATATTAAACTTTGAAAAATCCAGACTTATGGAGAACTTTTAGATTTAGATAGCATTGAGTTGGTACAGAACTTATGTTGTGTCTGAAATTTTTAGTGCTAAGAAAGAGTATACTCAAGTATATATAAATATTAAGTGATCAAGTGGAAAGAGTATCTTGCCTATAGATATTGTTCAAGAATGCAATGATAGTTTGTCATTGTTTTTTACATAATATTTAATAAAAGTCATTCATTCTATGCTTAAGTTTAATTATAAATCACTTAGCCTGCTTTTCTAAGATGTATAAAGGAGAAATTTTGTATATTATTATTAATTTGGCAATCATTTGAAATTATAAGTTAAAATATTTTTAAAAAAATCTAAGTATCTTCCATCTTAAATTTATTTACAGTTTTATGATAAATTGCTTAAATATCTAACATTAATAAACATAATAATAATATTCTATGTATTTATTTAAATGAAAGAAATTATTTGTTTTGGTTTGCCTCATTCTTTCTTTTTTCTTCCTCTTTTTATTCTGCGGTTATGTATGTTTTATTTTAATTTCAAATAATACAGTAGAAACAATCAGAATTTAATCGCTTAGAATTTATTATTTATGATATTCCAGATGAATAATGATATTGTGATATTAATTTAGATTTTATTTGAAAAAAATATATATATATTCTATCATTTGTTATCTATATAAAAATAATATATAACTAGAAAATATATTATTTTTATATTGTAATTATCAAAACTAATTAATTTAACTCGTGTATATCAACTTGAATACTTTTTTACTTTAGTGTGCCAGTAAATTTATTTGTCAATATGCATTACTTTTTCCTGGCTAATTGTGATATTTTTGACAATACAGACGCAAATAATAGATAATAAATATATTATATAAGAAAGCAGTTTTTCAACAGAAAAATAAATTTAAGAAACAGACAAACTTGAGGATTTGCTAATGATAAGAATAGCTCCTTAATAACTACTGCTTTTTCACCACCATCAGCAAATTTCATTATCAATATAATAAAAAAAAATAGCTAACATTAGGAACTAATATTTATTTTAAATGTAATATAAAATTTAAACTACTATTATCAGTAACATGCAGAATATATTAAATATCAAAATACATATTGTTTGAAATACATTATTGCTTTAAAAAACTAGCTTTGCTTCACATTTTGTACCATAATAGCAAGTTTAAATTTTGTTTGCACATGTCTGTGACATTTAACGAATTATGATAGGAGGAGAGGCAATGGAGGATGTCAGCTTTAAATGTTGATATATACTTATAATTTTGTACCTATCAGCAGAATTTTAACACTAGTCAATTAGCTTTTATTTTATATCTTTTATAAAGTCTGGTTTTATTTATCGAGCTGCTTATTTCATAGAATTATTATTTTGATGAAATTTACATTATTTTCTTTATATGCAATGCAATTTATTTGCCACCCTCTTAGTACTGAATAGTAGTAAAGCATCTTGTAGAATATATTAAATTCTTATATTATTGAAAGAGTTATTTTTTTTATTATAAATAAAAAATTATTTAAAGAGTTTATTTTATGACTTTTTTAAAAAAATTGTGTTCATCTTCATACTTGGAATCAAATTATTAAGAAAAAATGTTTTATAGTATGATTTTTCTTCTATGAAGTTGACTAATATTTTTTGGTTGAACTTCTCATCTTTGTTTGCTTGCAATATGTAGTAGATTCACAGAATTCACCCTATTTTGTTTCAAATCTCATTAATGTGTACAATACATCCATATAATAGTTCAGGTTTTGTTTATTAGTTTTGATTACAATAGAATATATTTGTTTATTAAATTGCAAGAATACAATATTTTTAATATGCCCCATATTTTTGATACTGACACTTTTTTATATATATAGTAAGCAAATACAAATTAAGTTTATACTATAAACAAAATTACAAAATAATAATAATAATAATAATATAGTTATTAATAATAAATTGAGGGGCCACATTTATATATATTCTTACTATGTGTGTGTATTCACTCATTCACACTTACTCAAAAAATAACAATAACAACTTATTATACTTTTTTTTTGTTTTTTAATAAAATGAATAATGAAATACCAACTTTCATCATAATTAAATATACTCTGAGTAATAACATTTTTTCCAATGTTTTTTAAAGCAACATAATAGCAGTCTCATTATCAGAAAACTATAGCCTCTCTAATTGTTTTGATATTTTTAAGTCAGTATCAACATTATGAATGTTCTTAAATTTTATAATAACTTTTAGCATTACACTTAGAAAACATTTTATTACATGAAATATTTTAAAACATAATTGGAAAGGATAATAATGGGAAAAATAAAATGTATGCACTTTCAACACAAATTGAAGAATCATTATTAATAAGCATGATTGCATATGGTATTCTCAGACAGACAATTGGCTAATATTGTATTATAAAATTTATAAAGCTTTATGAATTTTAATGTTGCTGTGTTTTTTTTTTTTTTTACATTATTTTCAATGGCATATGATTGAAGTAATATATGTTGATACAATGTAAATCACAACTTGATTCTACATAGCTTTTTTTTAATGTTGAAGATATAAAACTGCTTGTTTTAATTGATTGGTTTTATTTTCATTTCTATATTCTTTTTATTTTTTAATACTTTCTTCATCTGGTCTTCATCATAGTTTATAAATATTCAGTACTAGTACTTTAAGTTTTATTCATAAATCTTGAGACATCCATTGGAATCAATTACAATTTGTATTAGATCTTTATTTACAATATATGAAATAGTTATCCTTACTGGTTTGCATGTCATTCTTTGTGATTTGATAAAATGCAAAATAAATTCGGAATGCCTTTTTCATAAAATTTGTGCATAATTACTAAAATTAAAGGTTTATTCATTCAGTTTGAAATATTTCTGGTTATTACCAAGATCACATGATTTCTATCATTGTCAGATTTCTCTGTTAGAAGATAAGCAACTTAGTCATTTCATCATTTATCATTTTTTACCATTATCAATTCATTCTATGATAAATATATCACCAAATTTAAGCAATTTTTATGATTTATAGTGTCTCTTCATCATAACATATTTGCATACTTCTTTATTTTATCTATTCATCTTACATGAAGTTTTTTTCTAGGTCTTTTATAATTTCTTAGGATCGAATTTAACACTTCAACTGTCCATATTATACCTATCTTTTTCTAGAAATATGTCCTACTAGCTCCATTTCAATCTCATCAATGATACCTGTTTGTTCTTTAACTTGTGTGTTTCATTTTGAATCTCTTCTTGTAACTCCTAACTTATAACTATCTGTACTTAGTGGTCTGGTGTATTTGTATTGTTCTTTCTTTAAGTGTTCAGGTCTTAGATTCATAAGTAAGAAGTGGCAGAACATATCTATTAAAAATCTTTCTTTTTAAACACAAAGGCATATTTACTTTTACTATTAAGCAATTTCAACCAAAAAATATTTTATTCAGGTTCAGTTTTATAATTAATTTCATCCATTATGTTTCAATCTGTATTAATAATCTGACCATGGCATTTATAATTGTTAACTTTTTATAGTTTATGACTCTCAATATTTATTTTTGTCATCTGAGAAAATCCCCTGAGCATTACTTTAATCTTTTTTAGCATTTATCCTATATTCTACTTTCTTACTTTTATCTGTAGCTCTTGCAAACTTCCTGAAACTTTGAAGTATTTTGTGCAAAAACAGTCACTTCATTTTCAAAATCTATATCTTAAATCATTCCCATTTATTTGTATTCCCTTATCTTCCTGTTTCAATCCTTTAAATACTTTTGCATATAGAAATTTTGAAATAATTTTATTTCTTCATTTATAAAAATGAATATTTTTTTAAGCAAAATTATGCACACTAAAACAAATAAATTATCTTGCTTGTGTGATTGATCTATTTAATAATTTTACTTTGTAATTATTCATTATTTTTGTTGTGGAATTGCTTTTATTTATTTATTTAAAATAATATTTATTCACGTGTCTTTAATCCACCTTTTAAATTGCCTATTTTTAAAAGAATATTTTATTTGTATTTTTTGTTAGAAATAAGACAGATATGATACTTGATAAATGGAAAATGATAATTTAAATTTCAAACATAATGAAGGTTAGCAGATTATTTTGTATATCTTAGCTTGCATGAATTATTTTTGTTGCTGGCTTCTATAAAAAAAAATGTTTATTATCCAGATGTTGAATGACAAGGAAATTCACAGGTTTTATTGTCATTTTATATATTTTAGCAAAAATACGCTTTTGTTTTGAATTTGAATGATAAATATATATTACGGATAAGATTTTAGATAAAAATAAAATAAAAAAAAAGTATTTAATTTAGTTTGCATTTGAAAAAAGGTTAATTCTGATTTTTTTTGGTAGTTAATAAAATTATAATGTATTAGATAAAATGTAAGATAAGTGCTTAATTGGCTTTTATACTTTTGGTTTTCTTTATTAAGTATTGAAGAAGAAAAATTTAATTCAGAATTTTGACGTGGAATTTGTAAACTATATTATAGTCATGACAATGCTTCAGCTATTTTTGTTTATATTGTTTCACTTTAAATATTATACATTTTTATTTAGACATCACCCATATCTACTGTAACAGAATAAATAAGTGATAGCCTTGCAAATAAATGTGGTCATTTGTTGGTGTTCCAATTATATAACAGAAATACTAAGTGATGATGAAACATATTTATGTAATGAAATAAACACATCTGAATGTTTAGATATATAGTTAATAAAAACTTTTAAGTATGTTTACTTGAGAATTTCTAATTAAACAATTGGATAATAAATGTATTTATATATAAATTTCATCCATTTAATGTTTTCTTGGGCATTTCTGGTCTAAATTTTCCATAAAACTATCTTCTTTAGAAGTGGTTAAAAGGAGATTTACATTACTTTTGTTTTTGTTTATGTTAGCATTTATAGATTTTTTAATTTTCTGCTTACTTATTTTATGCTGATTCAATGTAGTTTTTTTAATAAATTCTGCAATCATTTCAGTTTCTGATACTTTTTGTATCACTTTTGATCTTTATTGTTGTCTCTGCTTCAAATTTTGACTCATCCACAGTTTTAATCCTGATTAAATAATTGGTATCAAACATTTTTTATTCCAATTACTAGTTTTTATAATTTTTACTCAAGTTGACTTGTAACCTGGATAAATTCTTCTAATAGTACTTTTTTCACCTTTTTTCTATAGAGGTTAACCTCTTGAGTTTTATTATCACCAATTTCAGACTGAAGTTATGACATCTTCAGATATTTAAATGTCTCAACACATATTAACTTCTAGTGTTTTATTTATTCACAATACCTTATCTGCTCTGCTTTTATAAACATACTGTGCTTTTGTAATTCAATGATAACTCTTTTTTGTCTTGGTGCATTTTTAATTCTTGAGTCCATGCTTCAGTTTTTCAGTTACAACAGTTTGAGCCACTGTAATGGAACATTGCTTTTTTATATTTTCTCTGCTTTTATGTCATTGCTTTTTTTTTTCAATCATAGAATTCTAATCAGCATTTTTCTTAATCTTTTCATCGAATCACAGCTATTCTTGTTATAACTTATTTTTAAAATTTTTGATTTTTTTTTTTTTTGAGACTTTCTAACCTTATTTATGTAATAAACTCATGTTAATTAGAAACATTGATTAAAGAGTTGTTAACTCATATTAATTGTTGTTTTTATGAACTTTTCTGTCTAGTTAATAATCAAATTTTTATCCTTTTCCTTTAAAGCAGATTCTAAAGATAAATTTTGTTTTTGCAGTTAATTGTATTTTTCCAATTATTATTTGAAAGTAACATTCAGTCTTGCATGTTGCTCATTTCTGATGAATAAATCATAAACATTTATTCTACTTGCTGCTATAGTTTAATTAATTTATTATTTTTGTTTTTTACTGTTCATTGGTTGATATTTCTGTTGTATAAATAGATATATTAGTATTTATTTTTGTTTTGTGAGTATAATTAAATCATTTTTTTCTCTTTTTGTATTTAATCTAAAAGTGTCTTCACTTTATTTGGACTATTAGTTTCTCTGATATTTACTGTTATTATTTTTACTCTTGTTTTCATGCTATGATTATAATTTCTTGCTTACAACTGGTTTCTAGTTTATCTGTAAAAGAACAATCTATAATTACTTGGTTGTTATCATTAATGTGTTGAACCATCAGCTGACATAACTTTCATTCAATTATTGTCTTGTTTCATTTTTAGATATTTTTTTCAGTGACTTGTTTGCATTTTTTTCTTTCTTGTAGACTAGATAGAATATTAATGTTATCCATTTTATTTTGATCATTTTCAAGTTATTTCATTATTGTTAGTATCTTCATCTTTCAATTCATTGATTTTCTCAAGCCAGTCAATCTCTCATAAAACATTTGAGAGTGAAAATGTTGTGCTATTATTAACTCCTTTAATTGTCTCCTCAATATTTTATGCTTAAAAATCAATCTTAGTAATTTGAATCTTATGTGTTTGAGATGCCACCATACTAGTCCTAATCATTTATCTTTATTACATAAATGATCCAGTCTATTATTTTTTTTACACTTTTCACATCTTCCAACATACACTTTTAATTGTTTATCCTAAGTTCCTTGGTTTGAATTTAGGGCTCTTTATTGCTTTAAAATATATTAAATTACTTTTTTAAATATTCAATATAAAAATACAACTAAAACACCATCATCACAAACCTTCAGGAAAACACATTTTTAGTAGTGTCCATATTTCAATCAAAGAGAGCTGATAAAAGTACTGGCAATTACTATAGTAGAGATATAATAGTTAATTTTAATTCACTGGGAACCTTCAGGAAAACACTAAATTTATAAATTATTGCTTTTATTGTGATTAGTGCTTATTTATACTGTTACTTGTATTTGTTTCAAACTGTTTCAGTATATAATTTTATTTTTCTAGACATAAAGTATTGTCAGTATCATTATATTTGATTGCAGTCTTGTCCCCTCCTTTTACTAGACAAGTAATTTCTTATTTCAGATAATTTTTACTGCTTTTTACTATTTTACTTATCTTTATGTATTTTTTACAGTTTTCTTAATATCTTACATTATTAATTTTACAAGAGAAAAAATAATTTTTTTACTATCTATTCCTAGGCATGAGAATTTATTCGATGAATGCACAGAATATATCAGTCAATTTTATATCTGATCTCAGTTATTATTCTTAGCTATTAACTGTAGCTATGTTTCTCTTCACTACTAAGCTATTTATTATTCAAACAGCTCTAAAAATTACTGTCCACTGCAATCTTCAATATTTGATTGTGGTATGTTTAATTATATATGTGGAAATAAATAAATAATAACCTGTAAGTAAATACGATACTCATCATTGGTACTAATAAATGTTGTTATTCTAATTGAGAAAATAGGTGAATATCCAAGTGTAAAGTTAATACAAACCTGTATTGTTTATTTAAGTGTTGCCAATTATATTAATAAAATAATGCACTTTAAATATACAGCTACAAACTTTATGTATGATGCTATAGAAGATTGCTGATTGGGATCTTTGACTATTTATTCCTATAATCTTGCTTCTATTACCATATACATGTCTAAACTCATTGGAGAAGTATGAGACTAGAGTGATATAATGAATAATTAAAAATGTTAAGGAATGAGTAAAGAATGCCAAAATAGTAAAAATAAATAAAATTTAGTTAACAAAATCATAGCACTTAATTTTATCAAACTGACTATTTACATAATTAGAATTCAAAATTTGATACATTAAATAAAAGTTTAAGAAAATAATGGGCCTTATTATCCAAGTTCCACTGCAATTGGATGCCTGTGGTCCAAATACTAATCTTGAAAAATTATAGTGAGCTTTTTAAAATTAAAATATATTTTATATTATCATAGTGATTGCAATAACACTCTGTTATACATATTCTAGTATACTTATAATTATTATTTTATAAAAATATTGCTAGATAAGTGTAATTATTATAAATATAAATTAGTAATTGTGAATTCAAGATATATTTATAGTTTGAAAGGTATCTTACACCAAATATTTGTCAATTTAGTTATAAGAGCTCTTCTATTTTCTTTTTTTTTTTTTCCAGTTCTAAGATAAATGTTTATTAAGATTGTAAACATTAAGAAAATACCAATATGTAACTATAATGTAAAATTCAAAATATAAAAATATTTTGTAATTTGGGATTCTGGTGCAACAGTAGAAGTGATTATAATATTCTCTTTTTTTTCTTCTGTAGAATGTAATTTTATCATGATAGACATTGTTGACATATTAAAAGACAGTACAGCACATGTGTATAAATTACATACTATTTCTGCACTTAAAAATAAAATTAAATATTATACAATTTCTAATATTTCTGAGTATTAACACATAGTAAATCTAAAGATTTTGTGAGAGTTAATATATAGAAAGAAAATAATGGAAGTAAAGTGAACAGAGAAACATCTTTATGCTCTTAAACTGAGATGCTTTAGATTATCCTATATAAATGAAAGTAGGTTTAAAGATAAAACACCACTCTTATCTTTTAAAAAAAGTATCTATCTTGTGTCTTAGTTCAAGGGTTTCCTCATTGAGATATTATAAGTAATCACTACAGTGAATGTATTAGGATGAAAAATCCTTACTGTTTAATTATATGATAGCTAGGTATAAAACTGTTACTAAGTTAATCAGTATCAATCTTTCTGATAGATGAATTTTATAAGACCATAAAATTATTTATAAATCTTTTCTATCTTTGGCTTATGCTCTTTTTTTACATAAAATTGCTTTTATTATAAATGATAAAAATTTTGACTTGGTACAGTAAATTATTTGACAATTGTCTATATAATTATTATTCAGCTATTTGATTATTCAAAATAGCTTAAATACATAAACTAATATTCAAGATAATTTAAAAGAACTTATAGAAATACATTTATATTTAACTTAATTAAACAAGTTTTCTTAATCCAAATTAATGCCCCCCCCCCCCTCATGAAACGTAAGTCTGTTCTTTTGACAGCCATTGCTTTCTGTTTAGTTTCTGGTATTTCAATATTATTTAATGAAATATTTGCTTCCCACCATTTTGACACATCATCTTACTTCATTATTATATTCCCTGCTATTCAAATAGTATCTGGCTTTTTTGATTGGTCATTATTTTTAAGTCTTATTTTTTTTATATCTTACAACATAATTTTTTGCTATTTTTTTTATATTATTATTAAACAAAGTGTAGGTCAAATAGTTTCTTTTATGTGCAGATTTAATTACTTTATGTTCAAATTTATTTTAAAAAATTGTTTTGATCAAAAAAAAGAAATGTAATTAATGTAGAAAACATTTTTTTAACATATGTAATTATGAAAATAACTTTGTTATTTTATATCTAATTTAAGATATAAAATATGTAAGATTTAATTTTCAAAAAAGAAGTTTTTAAAATAAAATTAACATATCTCTATATAAGTTCGCTTATTTCTATCATTATAGCATGAAACTTAATTTTCTCAATAAATAGAATAATCATCCAGTAGCTGTGGTTTTAATTCTAGGTCTTAGCATAGATGATACTGATAATAGTGTTTTTTTCATGTGTCAAAGCATTGACCGGGAATCGAACCCGGGTAAGCTGCTTGGAAGGCAGCCATTCTAACCACAAGACCACCAATGCTTGACTTATATTAGTGGTTAGTAATAAATAATACATGATATGCATTTATAATTTACACATAGCATATATGTGCACAATATAATATATAAGCATAGTGAACTAAAAAATTAAAATTTAGAAAGTTTTTTTTATTTATTTAATGTTATTTGTTATTATGGATAAATAAAACAGCAGATATAAAAACACAGATATGGGGGGGGGGGTGGAGGTGGGAAAGGGAATATTATATAATGTTTAGAAGTATTATAATGTTATATTAGAAAATGTTTTTATAGAACAATTTTAGTTAAGACTTTTCATTGGTGAATGTAATTAAACCATTAAAATAAAGCAAATTATAATTACTTAATATTATTGCTATAATATTTTAATGCTTTCATAATTCATTGTTGTTAAAATTTTATATTAAATAAAAATCCAAGTTGAAAAATTTACAATGTGATTGGCATTGATAAATGATTGGTAGTGAAAGTCAACTGCTGAAATTTTATTTCGATGGGCACATAGTAATATTTTTAGCAAAAATGCATGTTTTCTTTTATTTATTGTATAAATGTATCTTATCTGCAATAGACTTAATTAAAGGTAATTATACATGTTTGATTTATAGCATCAATGTATGTGATCTATATTCTGCTAGCAACTAGAAGCCATAACTGGAACCAAGTACACTATTTTTTTAATATATAAAGGTTTTAAATATAGCTCTGCGAGAATGGTATTCTTAGATGTAAGGTACATCCATAATAGATCTACTCCAGGGATGGGCAATTGTTTTGGCTTGGGTGCTGAAGAGGTTGGCAGAGGGCTGCATTGGGGCACTTTGTAGAAGCGAAGGCTAGCAGAGAGCCGCACCTTTTTATCATGACACAATAAACACACTGCTTTATTCACTGTATTACCAAAGAAATATTTGTTTGTCCATTCTTCATTAAACAAATGACATTCATTACTGATTTTACATTTTTTTGGAGGGTTCATGGTTTCACTAAAATTGGAAATGTATATACTTGCTAATGCAAAAAAAAATTGAAATTAACCAGATCAACTGGAAAAGCACTGCACATCATATCTACACTGCACATATGTATTGATGTGGCCATCCTAGTGGAAAATATGAGATGAATATTCGGCCATGCACAGGAAGAAAAATCTCAGTTCAAGGATGATTTTTCTGATAGTCTTGGTGGGACATATAAAAACTCTTAGCAGGCTGCATGTGGCTCTCAGGCCATTATTTGCCCATCCCTGATCTACTCTATTAATGTGATAAGAAAACAGTCTTTAGTAGAAGATCTTTTACCTGAAATTGGAAGACTGGCCTACAAACAGGTGATATATTTGAAAACATAATAATAATCACTAGAGGAATTAACTCTTATTTCATTTACAAAAAAATGATGGGATTTGATTTGATTCTCACTATTAATATTTTTGTGGCTATATAATATTTTTAAAAAATGATTACATCACTATTATTATTTAGCTATGTGCAGAGATGAACTCTTGTAGCTATACATTTATTATTTCGCTGTAATCACTTTTTTCTAGTATATTTGACTATTTAAAGTGTGGCATATTAAAATTTGGAATTTTTTGTAATGTGATGTTTACATAATTTTCTTCTATCATTAGATTTGTGTACTCATATGTAAAGACAGTCATTTTGTATATTTTAACAACATTAAGCTATATGTTTTGTTTATTCTCATTCTGTTTTTATGCAGTATATATGCTATTCCTTTGATATCAAATTAATTTATTTACAACTAGAAATTGAATTAATTAATTTCTGGATGCCCATAATTTTATTTCAAGTTAAATATTGTGACAGTGAGATGATATATGTTGGTTTAACTTAGTTCGAATACTAGGCAAAAGTACTTTGAGGCCACCCATATGTGAGATATTAAATCAAGAATACTATGACCTCTGCCCTATTCTCCTATTCTCGAGGCTAATGACGAACCAACAACATTATCTGAGCCATACATAAATTAATTTTCATCCGGCCACAAAGCTTAGCAACAGAGGTAGAGACATGGATGGGAACACCTACGGAGCTAAATATTTAAAAGTGCAAAAGTACTAAGAAATATGTGTTTTGCATGCCTGGATCATTGAAAAGTAAAAATAAAGCATTAAAATAAAATTAGAAAAACTCAAGCTTTTTAGTTAAATAAGGTATTTAATTAATGGATTTAAAATATTAATAATGACTTAATGGCCTCCATTATTCCCCTAAATTAATGAAACAAACTAATTAGACAATAAAAACAGATTAAACGATATAATATTTTTGCGGTCTAGGTCTTTTCTTCCCAATTTTAATAAAATTGTCAACTCGAATTTTCTCGATAAAGTACAATAATAAAAATCTTACACAAAGCATTTTCTAATTGCTTTGCACTAAAAAACAGACAGTTTAAAAACTATTTAAGATATATATAGATAAATCAGATATACGTAATAAGCTAATGGCGGACAAAGGAAGTGTTATCGCAGAGATCAAGTTGGCAAACAAAAGGAAACTTACTCGTATTGAATTTTACAAATATAAATGAAAATTGGAAAGAGATTTAAATGAAAACTTAACCTTTGACTTACACTGCAATGGAATACGAAATATTTATACATGTTAGTAATGAAAAATAGTGAAGGAAACAGGGTTAAATATATAGATAGATGATCATATATATATATATATATTTAAGACTAGTCTAATAAAAATGGTTACATTACAAATATCATTAAATAAAACGATTCAAAATATAATTCAATTAAGAAAGGTATGAACAAAAGGGTAGAAAGTAAATAGTTCAATGAAGGAGAGATATGATTACCATCCTGGTTCCTTGGTCATGTTTCCTACAGTGTTCGTGGCTTGATCTGACTGTCAATAGGTATTTGTCCGGACAAGAAAAATGGAAATAAGTGGCATGCTTTTACAAAAAGTTCTACAGACACGGCACAGAGTTCAGATCACTATTAGGTGGATACTACGGCATTTTGGATGGTATTTAGGAACCTCGGCGATAGGCAAAGCTATTTATTTGCCTAGCCAAGCATAGTAGAATCCATCAAATTCATACGACTTTTAGCTTGAGCATGTTCAAACTTCTCCATGATTTTGAAGATGACAGTTGTATAACTTTTTGGAATAAAATCTTAACAAGCAAAAGCAAAATCTGCAAGAGTTCTCCCAAGAGAAATCTGAATGAAATCTCAAAAGGGAAATCTGAAAAAAATGCCTAGTCTTTTGTTCTCTCTCCTATTTATAACTTTTTTATAAGCTACCTTCTATTGTTTGTATGATCTTAGATCTTGATAAGCCCACCCACATGCTCCTTTGTTTCAAGGTAACATTTTCTAAAAATAACTTTTACTTTTTTATTCTAAATTTATTTCTTTAAAGTTTGAATTTTATTAATTAAAAAAGAAAGAGAAAGCCATCTTTAATTTGCGTTGAATGGGCTAACTAATTAGAAATATACATTCTTTTAGAAAATGTTGGCGGGCTTATCTCAAAATCAAATCATACTAAATATTTTAACAAGATTTTAACAAAAAAAAAAATATTATTTCTTTTAATAATATAAGCATTTTATTTCAGCAGAATTTTGCATTAACTCATATATATATACGCTTGACATATGTATATGTTTGACTAATAGGTTTTACACGTAATTTTTATTAACAGAAATCTAATCTTAGAATGGAATTTATTTAAAACAAAATATTTAACTGCAATACAAATTTAATAAATATAATTAATTTTATCTTTAATGCAAAACCCTGCTGATATTGGACTATAAACTTAATTCAGACCTACAATACTAATTAAGTTTATATGAGCTGTGAAGCATGGATTGAACTTCAGATCCATTGCTTCAATATAAATATTCCAATTGTGATTAAAGAAAATAACTATTTTTGGCTTTTTAGTACACAGTAAATAAAAGCATTTATTATAATATATTTATTATATTTTTTATCAATAACATACATAGAAATCCTGTTATTAAAAAACTAATTTCTAATAATTAAGTAATTAGGTAATTTTCATCTATAATATTACTAATACAATGATTTAGTGCAATGATTTAAGATACTTCATGAATATATATATATATATTGTGCCCTTTTCTATAGGTCAGTGATGGTTATAAATGGTCAATTACTAAAAAAATTTTAAAATTAATATTATATAGTATTTAAAATTATAGATTATATTAAGCAGTAAAAGATTAATATGATATATTTAATAATAAATATTGTGATGGTGAGAATTGTATCTAATTCTATATTTTTCTAAATTGTTTTTCAAAATTTTATATAATTATTTTATATGATATAAGTAGCAAATTTATTAAGACAGATAAAATTAGACTAAACACCGGAAATGACTACGTGACTGTCTGAAATATTCTATGTATAAGCACTGGTTTAAATTAATACTAATAATTAAAATATTTAAATAGTATATTATAGAAGTGGATGGAATTGTCACACATCATAATAAAAATAAGTAGTATACACCTTTATTAATTATTGTTTCAAAATTGTTTTAAAGGTAGTTAAATTGTAATAGATAATAATTGATTTAAAAATAATAATGAGTTAACATTTAAGTCTATTACGTCATGATTTTAAAACTTTAGAAATTGTTTATAAATCCAAGTAGGGATTGACCAATAAAAAATAGATCTTGGCGGACAACCAAAATCGCGCCAACTAATTGTATAAATGGGGGAGAACAAAAATGTGTTGACTCCAGAGCAGAGGTAAAATTTTAAGCTCTCTAAAATTTTTTTCTTTCTTCAATTTATTAGTCAATTTTATTATAATTTTAATAATATCTTTGAAAGAAACCAACTGACAATTTAAAAATCATCCGAAGAGAATCTTAGAATAATATGTTTAAAAAAAAAGTTTTTCATAGTAATGTTTCACTAACTTTACAGTAACCTGCCAGTGGATTCTATCAAAATATAATCGGAGTTTTCAATAGAAAATGGATAGATTCTTAAAACCAAGTTGTAAATTTTATAATGTTCCAAATATGTTAATATTATTCGTTGATATAGTTTATATAGCGTATCACTATGAAAGCTGCTTTCGTGCGTATAAAATCAATGAAAGGACATTGTGCGCAGAGTTAAGGAAGATAATGGAAAATAAAAATAAGTATTATTCATATAAGAATAAATGGACAAAAGGAATTTTAATATTGAAATAGTTTGAATTGCTTTCTTTAAGATGACTTGAGAAAATACTCTAGAAAAATAGTTAAAGATCGGAAGTAGTGTATATAAAATAATAATGAATGAAAGTGAAGTTTACCAAGGAAAACACTTGCCTAAAGAAAAAAAAAAAATTTTACAGAAGAGAAATATAAAATATTGGATCCATGGAAAATGCAATTGGTACCGTAATTATTAAATAATTGTAGTTTAACTAGAAATAAAGATGCATCAATGCGCCGAGGTAATATTCACCAGAACATTACAAAAGCTTCATGGGATAACTAAATAAAATGTTTTCTAATAATTTTGGATTAAACACTAAAACTAAAGATCGTCTAAACAGTTTATTAAATGAACTAATTTATTTAAAACTTTAATAAGCAGAAAGGAGAACATTCGGACAAAAGAAGAAATAATAAATATTATGGGACTAACCAAGATTTACCATCAGAAAAATATGTGATTATGGTTTGAATTATTTTCTTTACTAATCTAAGTTAAACATTAAGTTTTAGATAGCAATAGGGAAAACAAAATACATTAATTCATGATATAACATTATATGAAATAATATGTTTTGATTTTGAATTTTAAAATAAAATTGTATGTATGTGGAAATTTGTATATTTGCGATGCTCGAAGAGAAAGAAACCTACTACGAACTCTGATAGGAAGATAAAGATTGTTTTTGGTAACATTTATAATTATTAATGATATAATATATGTTTTATTTATTTAGATCAGCTGGAAATCGAATGAATGTAGCGCAAAAGTTTTATTGTTATTATTGTTGTAAAATGCATTTTTGAAAACAACACTCTAAAACACTTTGAGATGTGATTAGATTTTTAAAAAATATGCATACGATAATCATTTTATGTGTTATTAATATAGTTCAATATAACCGATGGTTATGTGATATTTTCTGTTAATTTTCCGATTGGGATATTTAAATGTTATTTTAACAAAACGTAGATGTTGAACCTACAGTGTAATAAAGCAAGACAAATTGTTTTTATGGAATAGGGAAATGTTTTATATTAGCGAATTTTGTTTATTGTTTTAAAAAGTAGTTAGTATTTTATCGATGTTGGATACAGTAAAAATCTCGAGAGATAGTTTGGGTAGTGACTTGGTAGTACGTGGTGATTCGGAAACCAAGAGGATGTATTAAAAACTAGGATGCTACAGGGAGTGAAATAATAAGTAGTTTTAGATGTTAATCGGCATAGTTAACAAAGCCCTACGACTGGCACACATGTTGTCTTGGACAGTAGTATTTTATATATTTCTTGTGAGTCGTACTAGATGTTTGGTAAAGCTGAGTAAATAGCTGCCACATCATGCTTATCGCCAAGGTTATTAGACAATGAATATCGGACCTATTCACACTGTTCCATACATTTTTGAAGTATATTGTGGATAAGTTATCTATATATCTTCCCGATATTCTATACATCTTTCACTATCTTTATCTGTATTTTTTGCAACTACATCGTTATATGATAAGTCTATTAAAAGGGAAACAATAGATATTTTAGAATGTATGTCATGCTATTATTTGGAATAAGAATAGTTAAGTATTAACGAAGAGTAGATTATGATTATTGAAAGAAAGATGCAGATATCCTAAGAAGGGAAGGAGTTAGAGAATTATTTTAATTCTTTTTTTTTAAGAAATGAACTATAATTTTATAAAAGTATATCCAAATAGAAATATACAAAAATATTAAATATAATTTCACGTTTTCTTATTGTTAATTATATTTTAAAAATATAACTATTGCATATTTAAAAAATACAATAACATTTGATAATTATAGTATATGTGAAACTGTAACAGGTGATAATTAAACCCGTGTTATAGTATTATACATGAGTATGGCTTATGGAATAAACGTATTATAGTTTACGAGCATTGGAGAACAAACGTTAAAAGTAATAATAATATTTGAATAATATGCGGAGTGACTTATATAAAGTTACAAGAAAATGTAATTTTCTTTTAAAAACCATATTGATTGTAAAATTATGATGTTATAAATGATGTTTATCCACATAGATAATTTATAATACAGTAACTTTAATATTAAAAGGTAAAGAATGGTGTTACCCATAAAATAGTTAAAATAAGTGATATGATAAACCTAATGAGAAATAAATAAATAACTTTTAAAAGGCATAATAAGTTTAATTAACAATAAAAGAAATATAAATGTGTATAATTCAGCTATTGTAGTGTAAAGAAAAATGAGGATATCCCTTGTAAATAGATGTAGATGGATTTGTTTGTTTTGTTTATTTTTTATTGATGTTAATAAAATTTTAAAATTTGTTTATTAAAACTTGTGTCTGAGTTTTGTTTTCTCTACATCATTGCATGAATTCACAGGGTATGTTCACAACCATTAAACTAAGTATATGATTGTTTGCACAAAAGATAAATAGAGAAGTATGTTTAATCTTAAATATTTATTGATGTTCTTGTAATTAAATAATTATAAAATTGCATTGCGTTACTGGTCATCAATCCATTATCATAATATTTTGCTAAATTATATGCTATTAGTTGCCACTTGCTTTATTTATCAAATTATCTAAACATTGCCACTTATTAATTTATTTTATTACTTAAAGATAAAAAAGGGGGTATTAGATTATTAACTAATTTATTACGGTTATAAATTTGCGATGAAAGAAAAGCTGTACTAGTTGGATTAAGCAATGAAGATTGTGATTATTATTGTTTTATTATTAATCTAATTTCAGAGTAGTAGATTATGACATAAAATCTCTTATCATATTTTGCTACCATACGTTATTAACATACGAATAAATTTAAGAACCTGAGATTATTTCATTTGAGCTAGATGATTACTATTATTATTATTAGAGATAAAAGATTAATACCTTAATTGTTAAATGAGTCTTAGTGATTAGAAGTTGCGGAAGTCATAAGAATACTATGTAGTTATTATGTGTAATAGTAGTATAAGGGGGGATAGTGTTCTTATGCCATTGAGGTGGTATCCTGTGGGATATTGTCTCAATGTAATCTACCTTGTCACCCGTATTTCCACTTCTAGTCTCATGAGTTCCTGAATATTTATTTGAGTTAGTTTAAAACAGAACCTAAGTTAATTTTAAGAAACTTGAGCTAGTAAAGCATTTAATTGAATATTTCATTAATTATTAGAGCTAGAACCCGATTAGGTGATTTTCACTATATTATATTTATTTTGGGTGAAGTGGAGATGTGGGAATGGGGTGGTTAGATTGGCCTGATGTGTTAGAAAAGGGCAGATTGTGGCCCTCAATGTGATTGGCCTGAGGTGTAGTGGAGCTACACATGATGACAAGGGCAGAATATATATATATTACTTTAGAAGCGCATTTAGGACGCTCACTATCTTTGTGGGTGTTATAATGCTTTCCACCATTTATAAAAATATGTAGTTAAATGAGTTAATTCTGTTTTTCAATCATAAATGATCTATCAGCAAATCATGTTATTATTATTAGACGTAATAGGGCTAAAAAGTTACATTATCATAATATTATTTTTAACACAGTTATATATATTTTATTATTTATTTTATCAGCACAATTAATTAAACATATATAATAAAGTTGAAAAGAAAAAATAATATTATACTAATTTAACTATAGAAAAAATCCACTTCAATATAATTCTGAAAAAAAAAAAATCTAAATTTTATTTTTGTAATGTATTAAAGCATTTTCTTTTTTAAAATGATCATAGTATAAAACATTACCATACATATTATAAACTTTTTTATATATAAATCTTATATTATTTTGTCAATAAACTTATAATTTATATTATTTGAAATATGTGTCTAATTAAATTTAAAATAATTGTAATTAACAATTTATAATTAATAAATTAGAATTTTTTTATTTTAAAGGAAAAATTTGTCCATAATGTTGTTTTCAAATAATTAATAATGATTCCAGCATAATTGAAATAAAACAACTATATAAAAATAAATATTTTCTTTATTATTGAGCTAGGTTTTCATCCTATATTAGAGCCTTTTCAAAATACTTTTTTTTTAATATAATCATATGATCCATATATCTATCAATACTCCCTCTAATGTTCATTTTACATAATCATTTTATATAATCATATAACCTATTTACATATATATATATACTTCCCCCTCTCTTTTTTTTTGTTTATTTATCGTATAAAAATAATATGAATATATGTATATAAACAAAAAAAGGAAGGGGAGGGGGGAATATATATATATATAAAGATTATATGATTATATAAAATGAATGTTAAAGGGAGTATTGGTAAATATAAGATTCATGTGATTGTATTAGAAAAATATATTTTGAAAAGGCTCTAATATAGAATGAAATCTGGTTCAATAATAAAAAAAATATTTATTTTTATATAGTTATTTTATTTCAATTGTGTTGGAATCATTATTAAAGGAAAAAATATATTTGTATATGTGATTTGTTATTATTCAAGTTTGATAAAGAGAACAAATTTTTTAGATATTAAAAAAAAATTATCACATCTTGTTTAAATGGTACCCCAAAGAAGTAAAAATAGTTTGTTGTTAAAACTTAATTTATCACTAATAAAATGCTTTTTTTGTCTCTTTTTAATTATTGTTAAATTGCATATATTTTATACAATTTCTGCATACTGTATATATTTACTACTGCAAATTTGAAACAAAATATTTTAATAAAATAATTAAATTGTAAAAAAAAAATTTTTTTATTAATAAGCACTTAATGGTTTTCGGCATAATTTTCAGGGTTTTATACTATATACACATTGCTAAAAAATGTATATCACATAATATAAAAATAGTACTATTGTAAAAAATCATCATATTAGAAGCTAGTACTATGAAATTTTACTATAAATTGTTTTATGATTAATAAGTATTTTAAAAGAGTTACTGAAACTGTTTTTTTTTTAAACTAAAGTTCATCAATTGCTAGATTGCTATGACATATACAAGGTTTTTTGTTTTGTTTAGTTTTTTAATATGAAAAAATTATTTAAATGAAATCATTTTTCAAGTGTGAAGGTTTATATTTTAATTTTTTTTTTTTTTTTCAGTATCTATAGATTTGCTGAAAAATTATATGATATATCTACTTTTTTTTAAAAAAAAAAAAGCAAAAAGTAATTCATAAGATCACTGTATCCACTGTCACAAATGTCACTTCTTTATTTATCCACAGTTCAAAAAGTATATTTATTTTTTTTACAAAATTAGAAATTAGTAAAAAAAATATTTTGAATTTTCTAGTTCATATTTCAATCACTGTGTGCTATTCTTACTATTGTAAGAAATTACTGCTCTCTGGACAACCAAATTATAGGGATTAATTTAATGCCAATTATGTATTAAATCTTTGATATTTTATCATAGCTAATATTTATCATAAAATTAAAAAAAATTAATAATTTCATTTATTTTAAAATTTGATCCGGGTTTTAAAAGCTTTAAATTATGTACTTCTGGTATGTAAAGTATTTTTAAAAACATTTTTATTTCATGATAAAGTTCAGAAATAATAAAAGCAAATGTATAAAAAAAATATTTTAACAAACAGTCTGCAATTTATATATATATATATACACACGTCCGTGTCTCTTATAGAGTTTTTTTTTTATGTCTTAATGGGTATATTATATAATTCTTAAATTCATATCATAGGTATGTACATATGTAATTTATGTTATATACAAGTGTTGGAATGTCTTTATTTTATATATACTGAACATATATAATATATGGAGTTATACAAAATGTAAAAAACATTTGATGCTATTCATGAATTTAGGTTAGTGTCAGGAAGACTTGGAACCGAATGCCATGAGTACAGTGATTCCAGTATAATAAAATGAAATTTAATGTTAATTTGATAAATTAACAAAACAAAACAAAATTAAAAGAAAAATATAGTAAAAAGTAATACTTACTTTATTTTTGTTTTTTTAAGTATTTCCATATAACCTTTGAATTTGACATTAAATTACTCTCTAAGAATGTTCTATTAAGATTTTTTTTGTTTATTATTGTACATTTATTAAATCTTCACTGTATTATGTTCTTTACAGATTTGTGTTTTCTTTATTTTAACTTTTTTTTTCTATTTATACGTTAATTATTGCGTTATATATATATATCCCATTTTTCAAATGAACCATATTCACACACACACAGCAATATATATGGTTGCATGTGTATGAATATTTTTTTTTAGAAAGAGCAGAGAAGAGTTATTTATATGAAAAATACATTTCAGTAAAAATTTAAAGTAATTGAAGTTCATCTTGCATAATTTATGGTCATCTTATTATGAGATTCACTCTTAAATTTGAGAATTGAGTCAATATTTGATGATCATGGAATTTGTTCATCTGAGATTCATTATAGTTGTAATTACAATTTTCAGTTTCTGGTTTTTGGATAACAACATAACTTAATAGAAAGTTTACTCTAAGGCTTTTGCATTTTCATTTGAATAATTCAAGTGAGAGGAAATATAAATATTAGTTTTAATTTGAAATCGCAGTGAAAGTCATATTTGTATAAGTGAAGTCATTATTAGTCACAAGATGTTGGCAGTGAGTGATAGCTAAGATTTTTTTTTTTTTTAATTTTAACATTAATAAATAATGTATTTCTAAATTTTTTGCATGGAATAATTACCAACTTATAAACAAATAAAATCTGAACCAAACGAGAACTTAGTACAAAATTGATTATTTACACACACGCGCGCACACGCACACACAGTTAACATTATTTATTAATTATTGGATATGTTAGAATGAATGATATAAACTTTTTTTTTCTCAAAGTAACCTTTATTAATAAAAGATTACAAAAATTTTGGGTACACTTACCCATTGAGGATTACAGTGATTCAATGTAACAAGGTAAAATTTACATTTGTTCAAAAATAATTACATCCATAAAAATTGCTGTAATGTGATTAATGTGTATCTGTATGTGGATCCACATGGCCCGGCCATCAAGAAGTTAACCATCACCCAATGATCCCACCCCTGGGGCCCTGAAGCGAAGACTCAAATGCTTCAGCTGAATAGGTGAAGTCCAGCATTGTGCCAACCACCACAACAGGCAGCAAGGTCCAAGGCCCAAGTTCACCAAGCAATACTCTCGAACCACAGCCGAGACATGTCAAGACCATTCTGAATACCTCTGCTTCCCAATTAGCAGTCCAAAAGAGCAGGGACCACAATCAGTCTACCGGCCCAAAATTGGAAAGCCAACTTGGGTAAAAAGTAATAAGTAAAGAACCAGATCGACACTGCCCAAAACCAGCCTATCAGGGACACAGCAGCCAACCAGTCAGGAATAGCACCAACTTTGACCATGTAGCCCCCCAGCAGGTGTTCTGGGCAGTGGCAAAATTGTTAACAAGCCACACCATAAACCAGATACCTAATGTCTACAACCAGCCACCCCTAAAGAAAAGGGGGGAGTGCAGACCCATGCCCACAAAACAGAACTCCATTCATGTTACAAAAAAATGGTGGTGGCTCAAAATAGACCAACCGCTTTACAAATGCACTAAATTTAAAGCTAACAAATGAAACCTAATGATAGTGAGTGCAAATCAACACTGACCTATCAAATAATCCATCAAGGAATGCAGTAGCCCTTCATGGCGATGTCCATGTGAAGGTAGTGACTATCACTCACCCAGCAGGTATTCCCAGGCTAGACAATGATCGGTGACCATCCCCTCAAATGAACCAAGCCCCTTATGACCACTATCACCACACTTGAGGAAAAGGAGTGCAAACACACCCACTAATACAACATTTAATTCATGTAGTCTTGAAATCAAGCCGAATTTACTTGCATACCATGGAAATAAATCATTTGTCCATATCATCTTGCACACTGATAATGAAGCTGAACATCCACCCTTGATCATCATCAGACTCCTGTCTCTGCAAATGTTCACAGCAGCTCCTAAACCCACCAACCAAAGTCCTTCAGGGTTCACAATGATTTTTATTTGTTGATACTAGTTGGATCCTGCTTCTTTTGATTGAATTTTAGGTTTTGAGTAGTAATGAATGATACAAGTATAATCTGAAAGTTTTTTGTTAAACTTTGGAAAATTCTCAATAATTATTGCTTAAAAAGTATGATTAATTTGTAGCTTCAAAGTTTCTGTTTAGGTCTAAACCATCATTTGTATTCATTTTTGTCTTTAGATCATTATTTTTTAGCTCAGGAATTACTTCATTGTAGTTCTGTGTTGATTTGAAAATTTTTTATTTATTGATATTTTTAGGGGGGGGCAATCCACCGGAAGAGGAGTGATAACTTATGTCCTGATCATCGGAGAAATCTGATTTTTGTGCAGGGCGATAGCTTAGGTTATTTTGTATAATGTTAACTTCCAAAATTGAGATTGAATTAATAATTGAAACTTGTTTAACACTGCTAAAATCTGATGGAAAGATAAAATTCTTAAAGTCATCATTGCTAACATATTATATTCCATGTTTTCTGAAACTTGTTTAACACTGCTAAAATCTGATGGAAAGATAAAATTCTTAAAGTCATCATTACTAACATATTATATTCCATGTTTTCTATGAGATTTGATGTGCAAATAAATTTCCTGTTTATTCTATTAATAAAATTAGGATTTCTAGTGTCTATTCTTTTTAGAAATATTTGGTTTCATTTAAAATTATTTTTAAAAGGTTTATAATATTTTAATGATTCCAAGAATTATTTAAGCTAGCTTTTGTCTCTTTCTAATGGCATCCATTTGCATAAAAAGGAACGATAGATAAATTTCAATTATCATTGAATGAAAACTGTTTCAAAATTTCTTCTAAAGATGAAAAAACAATAAAACAGATATTCACTTACATTTTGGTAACTTTTTTGTTTATGAATCCAACAATGAACTATGACTTTGGTGAATAGAACAGGGGAACCTGAAACAGCGATAACTGGAGTCCTAGGCTCCCTCTAGTGGACTCGTGAATGATATAAACTTATGGGTTTTTAATATCATTTATATCATTAATTAGCACAATCTCATCTAAAAATGTATATTAATTATATCTTACTTATTTAACTAAAATATAAGATAAACAGATAAAAAACAAAATAAATTGAGATATAATAAAGTTTAAAAATATTTCTTCGTAACATAATCGCCACTAATATTGATATGTCTGTATTCTCACTTTACCCTATCCTCTAAATCAAAAGGATAGAAATCTTTTGTCACTTGTTTCTTCAAAATGTTATGAATAGCTTAAAATTATAAAAAAAAATTGATCATAAATACTGGAGATATTTTTTATATCATTTGTAAAAGAAATTATTTTATAACATTAATCTGAACAATAGCATACTTTTGACAGCTGACACTGAATATGCTCACTTTTCCATATTGGCATCATGTGGAACTGTTCCACTTTTTTGATAAATACAAAAAAACTGATACTCGTTTAAAAACTATTTTGTAGTTGTGTTGTAATCTATTTATATATATATATTGTTTAAACTTATAATACTTTCAGGCGGTAATTTACATATGATAAAAATTAATTCACGCTATCATTTTTTTTAACCCACTGAATTTTGTAAGCAAATCATTTAAGTTACATACAACTTAAAAATATGATTTTATAAATCTTATACTGTGGCACAATGATGTTTTTTTTTTCTTAAATATTTACTTGGGGGGGGGGGGTAGTACTCCTTAAAAAATTTTATTTTAACAGAACTTTAAATATTCAGAAAAGGGTATGCTAGTAGAATTATTATTCTTTCTCCTGAAAGCTGTTAACAAATTTAAACTCAGTAGACTATATATGTCAACTCATGGAAAATATATTTATTCTATAAAATGTATGTGCATGTATGATAAGATAGATTTTAAATAGCTTTCTGTATAGTGTCTTCAATATCTTTTGTAGAAGAATTAAAAAGAACATTAAGGATTTGAATATTTATTCATTCTTATTTCTTCTCTACTCAAAAATAGTTAAATACCTATTTTTCTTCAATATTGGATGACTATCTGGATTAGCGCTGGGCTAACTACCTGGAAGAAAAATCATAATGTTGATTGAATTTGAAAAAAAGAGAATGCTACCTGACTAAGATTCAAATCTCCAGATCATGAGCTAGGCAGTTAAATGTGCCAACTGCTATCTCATTCAGATATACACATATTGCCATTTACAATATTCTAAAATATAAGGACAATGCTAATGAAGGGACATTGTCTCATAAATAGCAATATTCCTCTGTTGGACAAGCCAAAAATGAAATGGACAAATAATAAAATAATGGATGAAAAGCTGCCTGACCAACAAATGTCCACGTATTTGAGCAAGCTAGAAAATGTATTTAAACAATAAAATACTGGCCATCAACAATAATAAACAATATGGTGAGTGAAAACTGACCAACAATAACATGACTAAAATAAAACTAACTGTTCACTGAATAGTTTTCAGATTTGGGTAATCATAAATATAATAGATTATAACAGCTGGTCTAACTGGCCTACAAGTGCCTCATAGATTTGGGTGACTAAAATGTAATGAATAAAATCATGAAGCAAGTAATATTCTCCAATTATGCATTTCATATTTGGGCAATCTAAAACATATTGAATAAATGTACTTAGGCAACTAAAAAATGACTAATAAATAAATGAATTAATTAATCTATAAATATCTCTATGATAGTTTGGATTTATATCTGCAATGGACTCATGGATTTATAAGGCACTAATGGATCCAGAAATGTGTTGCTTGGCAAAGAAAATGAAATATAACAAGTGATGATTCACCTGCTGATGAAATACAGTGTCTGATGTACAATTAAATATCTTAATCATAAAAATGAATTGTGTAATAAAACAGTTTTATAATGATTATGCAATTGGTAAATCAAAGTACTTAAGTTAGTAATAATAATATAAATTTATTGAAGTAAACATTAACTCATTGAGGTTGTTAAGACAAAGGACATATTTCTAATTTTACCAACTGCAATCTAATATCAAATAATGTATATTTTGTAATTTATCCCTTCCAGATTGCAATTAGTAGAAATGATCTATAATTAAAATTATTAAGGCATACAATTATAAAATTCTTTTTCTCACAAAATAATATAATAAAATTTTAAATATTATTATTTTTTATATATATAATTTTCTTTTGATATACTTTTTATCTTTTGAGTCAAGTAACGCTTTTTAATAATAATAGTTTTATAATTTGAATGAATTATATACAATATTATTTATGTTTAAATTTTGATTTGTTTTTAAAAAAAATAGTATATTAACAATTAACTTAAGTCTTAATTACTTAAGTCCATTATTTAATCCCATATCGAATGATAAAATAAAACTGACATATTAATAAAAAAAAAAATCTTTGATAAATATTTATCATCAAGCTACTATTATACTTTTAATCATTATTGATGAGTGAAATTTTATTTCATGTAGATAATTTAAAAGAATTTTTTTCTCTTAGCATCTGTTACCAAGTTTAGCTTATATATGACTTCAGCTTAAATTCCGTTATCCCACAATGTCTTCTTTGGCACATCAGTGATAACAAAATACAACTCCTGAGGCTCCATAAATAATTTTATTTTTAAATGATATTCAACTTTTTTTTTTCAATATTACAATCCATGGAAAACTGTGATAGTTTCATATCTTCATGGCCATTAAGCATAACATTTGTTGTCAATCATTCCATTTTAGTCATAAAGATATCCTCTCATAAATAAAATTTCTATCTGCAGTACATATTTTCTTATATAAGTCCAAAATTTATTTGTAAAATAAGCACAAAATTTTAAGCAAAAGAAAGTATTGAGTTCTTGCTGAATTTGTTTCTGTAGATATAATAACACAAATTGCCATCTTTTTCTTTTTCTTTTTTTAAACACTAACTTGTTAATATGTGATTTTCTTTTTCCCAATCCTAATACAGCATTGTTATCATTTGATATAACTTAATAAAAATTATTTCATTTTTAAATTTAATAAATAAAGCACCCATTCACCCTTCATTTATCACAAATTAATAAACATATTTATTAAATATAAAATCTTTAATTGTTGTCTTTATTTAGTTATTTATAAACTACACTTATTTTTTTTATTTTGTTGTGAAACTGAGGTTGCAGCAAATAATGGAAATCATTACCCTTTTTATTGTTATTTCAAATATGTTAAAACTAAAATAAGTAAAAAATATATTTTTAACTATACTTAATAACATATTCTACTTTATTTTTGTTATATTTTTATTATGTTAGCAAGGTTTTTTTTTTTAAAAAAAAAAATCATAAATAGAACAATTATTCAAGAATATTCACATTTATAAAAAGAAAATATGTTGATTTGGAATTCTGCTATTATAAAGAAATTAACTCTTCTCAAAACTAATGGGTCACCTTTAGTGTATCATAATTACTCATATTGAAGGTCTTAAAGTAATTAATAACATTTTAATATCTGGGTACTAATGTTCTATTACAGTGGTAGTGATTCTATATTTTAATTTTTCTTTTAGTCACTAGATGGCAAGAATAATTAACAGTTATAAAATGCATGATTTAATTTGTACATTAAGGTGGCTCTTGTTTACCTTATACTAAAGAAAAAAAAATTTTTTTATTTTTAATGTTAATTTTTTTGTTTCTAAGTATTTTTATTATATTGAAAAGTACTTTTAATAATAAATATAAAATATATTTTATTTTTATAATTATATTTTTTATTTAGAAGGATTTAAACATAACAGATAGGAATGCAGAAAAATAAATTCTTATTCTTTCCAGGAAAATGTGTTGCTTTTAATATTTTTTATTATCCCAATTATATCTAAAAATATTTTTATAATAACCATGATAAAAATTTGTTTCTATTTTGTCATAAAGTCTATTCAAACTGAAAGTCACATATATGAAAAATTAAGTCAAGCAATATACATCTTGATCTTATTAGGTTTAATTTTTAGAGCAGAGTTAAGTAAAAATTATATTAATAAATCATATTTTAGCAAATATAATGTATAATTTTTCAATTTATATTTTCAATTTTTTTATTGCTATTTATGATCAAAAAAAGAATTTAATTATATAAAAAATGAATTGTTTATTTTTTATCACATAATTATTATCATTTTATCTTATGAAGAAGACAGTCATTTCATAAAATCAGCATCATATTATATCAATATTACAAAATAGACCTTTAAATTCTACTTGACAATTTTTGTAAGATTGCTGTAGCAACTAATTGTTGCTTCTTCTTGAAAATGGTTGTTGAGGCAAATCATTTTAAATAATCTTTGTGTGAGGAGCAAAACATATACATTATTCATTATGAAAAAGTGTTGATTCACATCTTAATATTTTCAACAAATATATTATCTCTATATGTGCTGATAATTTAAGTGTATCATTATTATTTTTTCTTAAGGAATTTATTGCATTATTATTACATTGTTTTATTGAGGATTGGTGCATTCATTTATGCCCCAGAATTAGTGTGTATTAGTCTCTTGAATCTGTGTTAACTTTAATGTATGCTGTGTTTTAATCGGTTGCATGTCTTATTTCTCTTCTGTAATGACTTCTTTTATTTGTCCATGAGAATGGGCTTTGTAATAGGTTTCTAAAGCAGTTGTGGAATGTGGAATAAATTTCACGTATCCTCATATCTAGCCTTTGTAGTAATAAATGTATGATTATTTGGGGGTTTATTTTGACAACATTACAAACTATATATAATGCTTAAGTGTACTTTTTTTATTATTATAAAAAATAAAATCTAAAAAAACTAAGTGCATTTTTACATTAGAATTTTATCTTTTATGATTAAGGCGTGTATGTTTATTTAGAGTTCAGAATAAAGCCTTAATAATGTAACTGTAATTATTTTTTTTTTGCATATTGAAAATGTTAAAACTATTACTGTAATAATGCAAAAAGAAACTAAATTTAAAATAATTAAATTCTATTTTTTTTAGCAACGAAAATGTTATTGACTATATATTAAGTTTTGCTTTTAGTAAAAGTTACTCATTGATAAATATTTTTAAATTCTTTTTAAATTATTTTATCAGTAAAATAATCTTTTATTACTTTTTTTTTTGTTAATAAATTGCTTGTTGAACTTAATATATAAATTCTGATAATAAATATTAAATTTGATTAAAGTTTAAATATATTTTTATTTAACTAACAAGTAATGTAATAATATTGTTCAAATATATGCTTGCTGTTAAAGTAATACTTATAATTTAAATCAAAATATATTTTCTGCACATATAGCAATCATTCAGTATTACTTATTCAAGCATATAGCAGTTCAAGGTACTAGAAAAATGTAAACAACTTTCACAATCCATTTCATTTGAATCAAATTCATCAGTTCCTTCAGCAATTCGTATATCTCAATAATTTGTTCAAATAATCAATATTTATTTAAGAATGTTGCAGCTTTCAAATATCACATTAACGTTTTACATATACTTTTTTCAAAATGTTATTACCTAATCATATTAATTACTATTAATCATCTTTAAGATCTAAAATTATTATTTTTAAGTAAAATATATAATCTTACATTAAATATTATTAATATATACATGTGTGTGTGTTCTGTTAAAGCAGTACTCATAACTTAGATGAAAGTGATATCCTTAAATAAATAAAAAAAACAATAGTGAATGATATTGCAATATGCCAATAGTTTTGGCCACTAAATAAAATGCATTGTGAAATTATAACTTTTACAGTGACTTAGAATTATATGCTTGATTAAGCATAAAGACTGATAAGTTATATTATACGTAAAGTACATATGGAGAAGTGTGTTGATATGCAATTAAAGTCATGTTTTGATTTTTATTAATTGTATTTAAATTAAAATATATCTGTTTAATAGTTACAAATTTTAAAAATAATTCATAGTTACTAATATGAATTAGTGTAATAATGATATTGTTCTAACATGTGTGTTGTTAAATAACACTCATAATTTAAATTATTATAATATTTTTGCATAATGTCTTGAACCAGTTAATTAGTTTAGCTTAATTAAATAAAATTCGTTGTGCATTTTTTTTTTTTTACATTTTCTGAATAATTGTAATATTCGACTAAATAATCCGGGCATTCATACAGAAAAGTAGCCTTTATGATTTAAACTTGGCTTTTATTAATGCTTAGCATGCTTTTGATATATAACATATCACAATCCTAGCTTTATTACTTCTTTAGAGTTCATAGCTTCTAGTTAAAATTTAAAATATTTTAAAATAATTTTTGATATTACTTTTTTTTTAATTTTTATTTGTTAAAGAATATTGATATTTATTACTTATCAAATTTCCTTTAATCTCAAATTTATTAGTTAAAAAAAGATAAATGTAAATATAATTTAAAGATTAAACTTTATATTAATAATTGGATAAATATATGAATTATTGAAAAAATAATATCAAAAAAATTTGCTTTTAAAATAAAGTATTTTTTAAATAATTTTAGTTTAAAAGGCTTGGTATTTGTATCAGATACTTGTAAATAACAGCTTAATTAAAATTAATTAAATTATCAATTTTTTTACATACTTTCACTCTTTCCTGATAAATATATAAATAGAAATGTAACCAGTTAGTTATATATCAATAAATCTAATTGAATATTTGTATAGTGGCTATTTAGAAGTTTTATATTTATATATAATAATTATTGTGTGTGTTGCTAATGATGTTTAAATTTGATGAGAATTTGAAGACACAAAAAGAAATAATTTGTCATTTAATGTAGCGACTAATTATATTTACAAAAAATAAATAAAATATTTTAATAAGTTATCATTATTCATTTATCTTATTATAAATAGATAAAAATAATTAATTTAATGACTGTTTTTAAAAAAGTTCTAAATTTTTATAAAATATTTTATTGAGGATAGATTTTTTCTTCTCCCTAATAAAGAAAAATAACCGTAAGCAACGTGTTCCTTTCAGATAATAAGTCCAACATGAAAAGGGCAGAAAGATTGGGTTCATCTTGAAGTTGCAATTAATAGGTTTATTTGCTTTAGGAGGAGTCACTGGTTATATTTTTAAAATCCCTATTGTTCTTTGGAGAAGAAAAAAAAGAGCAGTGATGTTTTTGTCTCTCTCTTATTTTTTTAGTATATAAATTATGCAAGAAATGATTTATTTGTAAAACGAAACGAAGTAGATAGAATGGTAAAAAAAAACTGATCATTTAGCTTTGTCAAGTTGCTAATGAAAGAAAGATTGAAGATAATTTCTGACAACTTTCTTTTGTAAATTGTTTTAAAATGTAACTTGATTTTTTTTAGTTGTATGTTGTTGTTGTTTTGCAGCATTTGTTTATTTTTTAGAAAATATATTTTTCAGTAAAAATGCTTGTATTATAATGTGATTATATATATAAATCTTCATAGAGTAATCTTTTATATTACGCAATGATTTGAGAGCTTAAAGAGTGATGATACAGGTTAAAAACAATCAACAAATAAGTCAGCTAATCCAGACAATCAATCATTTTGGGATTAGTTGTTGAAAACATTTACCACTTTACTACTATCAGATAAAAATTTCATCATAATGGTAAGCAATGGTTAATTTCCAAAGTCAGCTGTCATCTTTTGTTATTAGTTAGTCATAATATTCTATAGGTTAATTATCTTAAAGAACTTTCAATAGAGAAATAATATTTTATTTTTTTTAAGCAGTAAACATACATAGGATTAAAGAGTTAAGAGAAAATGTCAATTTTAAAAAAAAATAAAGTAAATAAAGTTATGTTTTAAGGGGGGGGGGTCTGTTTTATTATCCAATAAATAAATACTGTATAGTTTGTTATTAAAAGAGTAAAGTGTTTTGACATTGTAGGGTTGTTTCTTTGCAGTAAGATACTGAATTTCAGTAAACATTGAATATTTTTAGAATGTGAACTAATTTTGAATAGCAAATAAATTAACATTTAACAAAAAAATTATCCCATTTTAAAGGGGAATACTAACTAAGGTTTAAGATCTACTGTATTATCAATTGAAAAGTAAATAGGTTAAAGTCCTAAATTATTTAGAGATCTGATAAATAATTATAAAATGAATTACTCAAGTTAGAGATAACTAAACATATGTCTAACTCTAAAAAAATAAACTTGACATAAATTTTTCTTATGCAGAGAATAAATATTTTGTTAAATCTATAAATATAAAATGTATCATATTAAGAAAGATGTTTTTGAAATAGAAAGTGAATAAAAAACATTCTACTAAATACTGAAAAGAGTGGCAGAAAGACCTACTGGAAAAAAATATAAAAATTTTAAAATGAATTTTCTCTGAAATTGAAACATGAATTAGAAAGTATCATAAATTGAAATAAAAAAATCATCATGAAAATAAAAAGTTATTCAGATTTTAAATGGAGTGCTATGAAGAACATTGCCTGCAAAAGTTAGCCTAAGAACCTGTAATACCAACGATAGTGAGGAGGGGTTGGTTTATCTAAAATCTGTAGAAGAAATATTTCATATTTTAAATTATTTATATTTTTTCACATGTATTATGCAATAAGAGTTAATATATTACAAATGACTTAAAGAAAAATTAATACCTTAGTTTATTAATACTGGAACAGAAAACAATATTAGCTTTTGAATAAAAGGGAGGAAATAGTTATACAAAACAGAAGAAGGGAGTAACAAATCTTATAAAAGGGACTTGATATTCAAGTTTTTATTAATAACATGCATATAATTATTCTTTATGCATATTATTTTATTAATTCACAGAAATGTAAATGAAAATATATAATCACTAGATAACACTCAATAGATAAGATTAAACCTAGAAATAGACATCTTATGACTTTCCACTTTGGTCTCATCTAGAAATTAGACCATAAATATGGATTTTTTTACATCAATGTGTGATGTAGAAATAAATTGTATGTGTGTATATATATATGTGTATAGAGGAAGAGATTGAAAAAGATTGTATTATCCAAGTTCAAACTTACTCTGATAATATGAATTAAAGTAAAAGTTTGTTCCTAAACATTTTTTTTAAAGAAATAGTGATTCCTTCACTTCAATTGAATAAGCTTAAGCTCTTAATTCTAAAGATTTTTTAATGATAAGCATGAAGAATTGTAATTTTTAATCTGGATTATTAAAGCAAATTGATATAAAATATAACATATTAAAGAATTGTCTAATTAATGTATTAAAAGATTATTAAAAATTATTATTGCACTATGATAAAAGGTATTGAATAATCATAAAAATACTAGTATATCAATTTGTTAAAAATAATTTATATAAAATGTATACTATCATGTAGCCTAATTAATAATTAAAATAATAATTGTCTATTCCATTATTCATCATATATTTTATTGATTGTTTCAGTGTACATACTCAATATGTAATTTAGAGAGAGGATTATATTATGCCTAAAAAAATTAACTATTTATGAAACCACATCAATAATATAGATGGGAATAAGCTATACAATTATTTTTTGTGTGTGGATAATGGATATAATTGTTACTAATGATAAATAATTTTAATAATTATTTAATAAACTGAGAAAATAAAATTTTATTTTTAGAAAAATATATAGATAGATTTTGCACTACTTATAAATTTTTTCTATAGATAAGACTTCTCTTTTATAGTTTATTAAATCAATGACTATATTATGGTAACTATTTATCACTATTAAAAATTACATCTGCTATTCACAAAAAGATTGAGTTTCTAGACTATTTTTATACTTATTACTAATGCCAAAGTTTTAAAACTTTAGATTTACAAATATCTAACTTATTTTAAGTTTAAATATTTTTATTATATTATTAGATTTGAAATATAAACAGATATACTTTATTTAATAGAAATAATGATATATTTCATCATAACTAAACAAACTTATAATATATAGACATTAGAATAAAATGAAGGTGAATTTTTATAATAAAGATTTTAAAAATGTAATTGTATTCTTTTATTTTTTAATTTGTTTAGTGAGAAAGTCAAGTAGCATGAGAAACATATTAATTTTATGATTAAACTAAAATATTTTTTCTTTTTATTTTTAATCTAATTTTCTTAATTAGAAATCAATCCAACAGTCTTTGGTTTTTGAGAACATCACTTTAACTATCAGTCTAAACTACCCAGAATATTTTCTTTATTTAATAAAAGCATTCTTATTAGGCACTCATAAATAATTATGACCATTTTAGCTTTGTGATAATTATACAAACCAGTCTGTGAATTACAAATATATTCACATATATGTTCTGCCGTCCTTTATTGTTTATTTGACATTTTATGGTGCTACTTTTTAACATTTTCTGCAGTAAACTTTTTTTGGAAATCTTCAATTCCACACCTAAATATGAATCTCTATCTTCTGACACATTCTTTCAATAAAAGCAATCAGCAGTACACTTCTCTAGAATCTCTTTATGATAATCAATTTTGTAAATTTGGTCTACTTTTCCTATGAAAAGCTTACTTAAGTTGACCACAAAGTACTTATTAATGTGTTTTAATTTGGCAGATACAAAATTACTTATTTTGAGATGTTTTAGACATTAAAGTGATGCTGCTATTACTTTTGCTTTTTCTTCACTATTTTATGTTAATCTACTGTGTACAATTTTTTTGTGTGTACAGAAATCATTATTAATATTATTAGTTCAAAAAAAATCTGAAAAATGTCAATCTTATATGGATCTCTAAAAAATTAGATTTTTAATTTTGATATAAAACAAGATGACTAATAGCTCATTTTTATCACAATAGAAGTTGCAATTTCTAATTATTGGATTGTTTGATCTAAGGCAATTTTTTAATGTGTCTTTTTGAAAAGAAAAATTACAATTTTCAATATTTTTTTTACTTATTTGGCTTATTTATGTAATTTATTTGTAAAATATTTATTCTAAACCAAAAAACTGCATAACTATAATTACCTTTTAGTTGTAAATATTTGTTTTAAGAAGACAAATCATTAAAAATGTAGTTATGGCAAAGTGGAAGTAGTTCTTACTGGATAGCAAAAATGGCTTTTATAAACACTGGTAATTTTTTTTTTTTTTTAATTTTAATAGTAATAAATTTTAAGACTTATTTTCATTTTTAAACATATGTCACTAAAATGCATTTTTATTTTTAAAATGAAATTCAAATAAAATTATTTTGTTCAGTAATTTTTATGAAAGAAAACATTATGTTCAATGACATGTCATTGTTATAATTAAGAACTCCATTTAGTAATTTATTTTTATATTTTTCAAAGTTTAAATATTAACTTTTAAAATGTCTGTATTTTAAAAACCTACATTTGTAATAAAGAATACAATGATGATCAATATTTGATATAGAAAACAGGTTTAATTGTAAAAATAAAATGTTAACAAATATGGAAAAAATTCTCACTAAGGTGTTTCAAATAGGAAGGGAAGAATTGATTCCTGATCAGGTTAAGAAGTTACCACTAATAATTTATTTCATGTGCCAAACGCTATAAAAATATTCCTTTACAATAAAAAACATTGCATTCAGGGTAATAATCCTACATAAAAATTAATATTTTTTTAATTTTACTTTTGCAGGATTAATTAATGCATTTAAATGGCTGTCCTTTTACCTGAGCATAATTGGCATTTTCTTTGTAACTATTGTATTTTATTTATTATTATGTCAAGCACAGAATATCTAGGGATAAATAAATAGATTTTATTACAAAGTAATAAATTATTTTATTTTGATGTGAATAATTTTTTCTCTTTATAAACTTGATAGAGTTTTGTTTTTACAACATGTGATCTTCCAAGATTAAACTAAAGTGATATTTTTATGCAGTTAAAGATATTTCTATATGAATTTCATTATGCAAGTGTTTAATAATAATTTTAAAGCATATGTTTATTTCTGTATTATTGAATTATATGTTGATAATTTTGATTTTTTTTTTTAGTTGTCTGTGTTTGAGATTTATTCACCATTTCATTTTTTATGTTAATGTGCTAACAACAATTTATTATTATTTATATTTATATCTTATATGAATAAATTATAGATTTAACATCTAGGTTAAGCATAAATTATATGCATTTAATAGTGAAAATATCTATTTTAATGATTGTTGAGTTATAATGAAATTTTATTTAAAAACTGTATTAGCTATATTGTGCAGACTTATTTACTAAACTCTATTTATATTCTAAATGCATCATTTGCCCTGTTCCATTGATATTCTTTTTAGTTAAGATATATTTAGATGCTATAAAGTGGTAAGAGTAATAAACAGTATTGAGAATGGATAGAGGGTTTTCCTTATAGAATTATTTGTGTGTATTAGATTTGTCAATTAGTGATAATAATATATGTATATGAGACTATGGTCAGATTTATAATTGTCTAAAAAAATTTAATTTTAATAATATTTATTAATAACATAAAGTCAATAAAAACAAACATTAGGACTCTTTCTTTAAGACAAAAACTGCATAACCATCACACAACTAAATATAATTCCAAATTATTCATATTCACTATGCATTAAAATTATAAATTTAATTAAAGTGTTAGTACTTATTATTTAAGACTAATGAAGATCAAACTCATTTATTAAACAGATGATAGCTTTTATTTTACTACTTATATTACATCAATAATAATAATAAAATGTTTAGAAAATGGAGTGTAAAAGATTAGCAAATGCTGAAATATGCAGGGTAAAAAATATCTGAAATATCACATAAGTAATTGTATGCATTGTTTCTATAATGTAAAAAATAAATGACAGTTTTTAATAAATCTTTATTTTAATAAATTACTACAAAGTATTTAACTCCCATTTTATCCTTATATTTGTTTTTAAGGTCATATAATTATTCGTCTGTTTTTTTTATATATATTGGCTACATATTTCATTTTAAACTCTTCTTATATTTATTGTAATATAACACTTTTTATCTAACTGTAAATTCCACTCACTTATCTGCCAATCATGTTACAATAATTTAGATATTTTAAACGACCAAAATAATTAATTTAAAAATTATTAATAAATGGATAGATTTTTTTCAACAAATATTATTCATAGAGAGATAAATCTTTCATTTTTTTTACTCAAATGAATACTAATATAAAATTAAACATAAATATATATTTAAAATGAATAATATTTAATTACTCTCTAATTTTTTTAATGATTTAAAATAATTTGTTAGCTGGAGATCAAATTTTATGTAAAAGACATTTATAAATAACAGTTATTTTTATATTGAGAATTTTCAAATAGGACAGAGAATACATTAAAGTAGAAAAGTACATTTTTCAACAAACATTGCATTTATTTCTTAGAACGCTCCCATTGAAGTTATATTCTTTTTGTTTATACATTTTGACATAAGAAAATTATATAAAATTTCATTACTTCCTTTTAATATAGTAATTTCATTTTATTTGTGTAAATATTTACTATGATAACAAATCTGGAATCTTGGCAAACTAATCTGCATAAATTTGCTAATTTTCATATAAAATATTTAAGGAAGTTCAGAAAATATTTATTATTGACAAAACTGTTTTTAACTTTTTTCCTCTCATTTATTGTAAAAATATATTATATATATTTTACATATTACATATAATTTTTAGAAATGATATCAATAATTTAACACCTTTCTTTTGTGTTTGTTTTTTAATGTTTACATAAAGCAAAATAATTAATTTAGATTTGTTTATATATATATAACTAAAACTGGAATTTGTTTTTCTTCCCAATTTATTGAATAAATTTGATTTTATTTAATTCATAAAGTTTTATTAACTCTCAGTTTGATTGATCCTATTTTTCGCATGTTTTTCAGTAATTCACCACCTATTGGCAATTTTATTTTTAAATACATGTATGTTATCATATATATTTCAGTGTAATTTTAGTTTGGAAAAAATTTCATAGATGACAAGAAAATCAAAAATTCAGTAAGATAGTTTTAAAGCTCTGCCTTGATGAATGTTATTTTTATATTTCTGTTATCTTCTGATGTCACAAATTTTTATAACATTGTTTGGAGAAAATAGTTTGAATAATTTAAAGTAAGTTTATTTGCAAACTTATTACAAATCAAAAAATAAATTAATAATAATTTATTTTGAATGGAAATATTTTATTTTTAAAAATAGAATTTTATATTTTTGGACAATGTGGATATACCCTAAACTTATTTACAAACTTAGCTTCTTGCATCAGGCATTATGCTTATATTTCCTGATCATTACATTCCAAATCCTATTTTAGAGAATTTTATTTAATATATGGGGTTTGTATCCTTTATTACCATTTTATGGTGTTTTTCTCTTCTAAGAAAACTCATTTATGAAGAAGAGGAAAGCAAAATCATCTGTGAAAGAACCAAAATACATGACATTTGCATCAAATAGCTCAAAAAGGACTTCATTTTTAACTATGGAAGTATTTTGTATTAACTAAGAAGACCTTTGTTATAATACTTTTCAACACTATTATAAAATCCTGATAGATTGTTTTATTTGAAATAAAAAGAAAAAATATGATTAACCAAACCCACCCAAGTGTTCCAATCTGTTTCTGAATGATATGACTTTTCCAGCTTTGAAAACCACTTATGAGAAGTCCAGAGACAGAAGAGATTAAAATAGCTTTTCACCATGGAAGAACTGTTTTTATTCATTTTCATTTATATCACCCAAATATTTAAACAACTGACTTCATCATTATTTAGAACTGAATTTATTTTATTATCAATAAAATTACTAATCTGTCTAGAGAAACCATTATAAGAATTTAAAGACATATATACATGTCTTTTTAAAAATAAATATGTGTAACTGTTACTGTATTTTTTTTGAATGTATATATTATTTAGGTAATCTAATTTTTTTCTATTTATCATTCATAAATTTTATTAATGTACCATAAAATATGTCTTAGTAAAGTGTGTCAGTATATATATATATAATTAATCTTTGATATTTTTATGATATTTATCAATTTATTTTAATCATCAAGTAATAATATCTATAGGTCATTTTTGGAATCAATAAAGTGTAAAATAAGTAATACTATTTAACTTTTTTAGTTGTCTGTGCATCATTCTTTCAGTTGCCTCACATTTAATGTGTATTTATCAATTCTTCACTGATCCTGAATGTTCCTATTTTAAGCTGAGAAAAGTGAAGTAGTTGTCATGAGAACTGCAATAATGATGCTAAAGAATAAAATGTTCATATTTGATCTTTCTTAGAATAAAGTATTGGTCTGAATATGGATTAATGAATGTTCAAATCTCATATAATCAAATAAATTCTTATGAATAAATGCTAAATAAAACCATCTGAGATAGAATTTGGTGTATGTATGTATGATGATAGGAAATATAACAAAAGTTCCTTATATAAGTATTTATATAAGAGACTGAAAGTTTTATTATCAAGATTTGCACAAGAAGTGTTAATTAATTAATTAAAAAAAATAAGATGGGATTAAGATTTTGAAAGTTGTTTATCAGTTAAATAAAAAACAGGAAGGGATTGGAATATTTATCTTTGAAGAAATGAAGTTTGATTTTTAATTTATTTTTTTAATTTTTTGTAAAAAGAAAATCAATTAGTCAAGTGCAAAATTTTCTAAAGTAGTTATGTGATTTGATGGAATACTGATATCAGGATTGTTATTTTAAAACAAATTAATGTGGGCAGTAGAAATTTAGTAGTAGTAAGGTTTAGCAATAAGAAGTTCAGTTTGGAAGTCTGATGCTAGATTGATCTCACTCTTAATTAAAAAAGATTAAATGATGTTGTCAAAGCAGTATAATTCTATGGATTTTATAGAATCATGTTCTAAGTTCTTGTTAGAAATTGATCATTATTGTCAAACTATGTAACCAATATCATTAAAAGAAATTTATGTGAAAAAAAATATCCCTGACAAAAACATTTAACTAGCCTGATATATTGATCTATTCAAAGTCATGGCAACCTCAGCTGATGTTAACCTAAAAAGAAAATAATTGCTCAACTAGAACCATGGAGCTACAAAAAGGAAAAAAAGATGTATGGAAGAAAATGAAATGAAAATAATTATTAAACTAAAAATTTGGAGCTACAAATAGAAAAAGAAGACTTGAAATAGAAATAATTGTTAAATTGAAAATCTAGAGCTATAAAAGAAAAAAAAAGCTAAAGAGTTAAAAATAATTGTTAAGAAATCTATAACAAAAAAAAAAAATTGGAACTGAGAGATCTAATAAATTACTGCATGCAAGATTTATAAAAAGTGACACCCGATTATAAAAAGGAAGATTAAAAGTGGAAAAACAATTCATGGTAAAAAGAGGTAGTTAATGTGTTTACATATGCATTTATAAATGTTATTTTCTAAGGAATTAAAATTAAAAATAGTAAATAATGTTTTTAGTAATTTCATTGAAAATATTTTTTTACATTTAAATAAAATTGTATAGAACAATCTCATTTTCAAAAGAAAAATTAAGTTAAATTTATTTTTAATTTTTTTATTCTGAAATATTTTTTTAGAGTTTTGATTATTGTAAAATAGCTTATGGAGTTAAAAATTAATTAATTAAGAAGAATCAGAAGGAAATAATATTTATATTTATTGTATGAAATTATATGTGCATTGCATTGCTAGAGTTGATCTATACGTATTAATCTTTGAGTTTGTCACATTATCATTTTCTAAAAAAAAATTTATTTATTAGTTAACTTTATTAAATTATTGTTTAAAAAATAATTTCTGAAATTATATTTTTTGATGTCTTTTTTCATTTAGCTATCTCTTCTATGAATTGTGAATGTTTATTGATTTCATCACAGAGATGTGCTTTAAGAAATTTGGAGGTTATCCTAGTAGAATTATTTAATAATAAAATTAATTATGTATAGTTTTTCTTGTTTTCAGTCCATAAAGTTCTTGAAATCCCTGAACTAGTTCACACATAACAATATTTGCAATATATATATATATATATATATATATGTGTGTGTGTGTGTATATATATATATATATGTGTGTGTGTGTGTGTGTGTGCATGGATATTGAGATGGTTTTCTGTGAAATTTGGATAGCACTAAGTTTATCAAAGTTATCTGTAAAGTCCACTACTTTAAAGATTTTATAGCTAGTTTATTAATAGTTAGTATACTCATTTTTTTTGATGGCCCAAATGTTGATGACAATTAGCATTGGTACAAAAATACCAGCATTTTTGATGTCAAATTATTTTTAGCATGTGCATGCAGTTGAAATATTAATTGCTTTTATATTATGCCCTAAATTAGTCATTGTGTAGCTAAGATTTGACAGTTTATCTCTTAAATCCAATCACAAGGGTTGATTGCTTAATTTTGAATAATGATTAATGCTGATGATGTCATATTTTAACTTATGATTATTTACAATGGTTTCACATGCTGATATTTGCTCATTCTCTATGCTCAGTAAAAACAGAGGTGTTTGTGTTGATGATCATTCATCATGATGCAGTAGTAGATGGTTATTTTTCCTTATGTTTGTGATGATGATTTCTACTACCTCTGCTATATCCTGTGTATACATATTTGTAATATACAATAGTTAAATACAAGTATATTGTCTATACTGAACTTAATGTAATTAGAAGAGATTTGAACACAGATTTTCAAGTTCCCTACAACTATCTACTCCATCTCATATAACTGGTACACATGACCACATACATATATATATGTCTGTGTATACTTAGTTTAGTTGGATTGCTTAGAGTATTTTACAAGCAAAAGTGATCATTATGAGATGAGCCAGTGATATCCATGGGAGTTGATCATTCTGAGAACATATTATAATTACAAGGAAAATCTTTATACTCTTTTCTTTTTGGTGGTATTAAAATGCTCCCTGAAGACAAATTGAGAGAAGTGTGAAAAAGGAATAAGATGATCATCAAGTATTATAGATGCATGATTTTTAGAGAAAGAGAAGAAAAAAATGAAAAATCGCTTTTCTTTTCCGTGACAATCTTTCTGTTTTAAAATAAGTCACCATAAATAGATTGCAATAAACATATGAAAAAATTAAATGAGATTACATGAATATTGTTAATATAAATATATTGAGAGAAAAATAAAACTAAAACTTTTGTTTTTATTTTTAATATGTGAATGTCGATCTTAAGAGCATTACTTATATAATATTGAATTTAAATTATACGTCTTCAATACATGCACACTTTCGTAGTCATAATTGTTACTACATATTTATTACTAATAACCGTGTTCGATTGATTAATATCAGGTTTATAATATTTAAACTAAGGGGTAAAAGTCTGTAAAACTTTTATTATTTAAATGACAATGTCTGATTTCAAAAATTGCAGAATTCACTTTTAGTGCACTGTTTGGTAAGGTTTGTATTTATTACTTTTATTGCATAATACATTTATTTGTAATTATTTATTGGAATATTTTTGCAGTAAGTAGTTGTTTTTATAATAAAATGATTATAGTTTCTTTAAAAAGTTATCAAAATATTTTAAAAGTTTTTAAGCACGTTTATTTAAGGTGGTATTTAACAGACAAACTTCTGTATTAAAGTTTGTACTTTATGACCAAGTTTTTTTTTACCTTAATAAAAAGATAGCATTCTTCAATTTTAAATTAATTTTTAATTAGGTTTACTATATATATTGGAGATTATTTACAAGTCTTATTGAAACAAAAGAGATTTCAAGTGGAAAAACAATAAGATAGATGTTTATATAATTGAGCAATAATTGTTAAAGATAAAATCCAACCATTCCTTCTCCCTTCATTATTAAAATTTCACTTTGCAAAAAAAAAAAAAAAGATTGGCTACTTCATCAGCAGCTATTCTGTTTAAAATTAAAATAAACTTCATTAGTCAATGTAGAAAGACATGGCCCATTGCTGTACAATTGGATATAAGGTCTACATTTGACTCGGCTCCTCCTATACCTAAACTACTACAGCTACTTCGGGAATATAATATACCAATTCCTTACCTCTAATTACTGACAAATCTACTTATAAATAGAGAAATTTGCTTAACTCTCAATGGAAAATTGACATGAAATATTGAAACTGCATCTTTTTGAGTAATTTATAATATGTGAAATATTTTTTATGAAGTATGTGCATATGAAACTTTATAGTTTTATCAGTCAAATTTAAATGTTAAAAAATAGTTAATTAAAAAAATTAATTTGTAATTGATAAAAGTTTTATCTGTTAATATATTAGTTTGTTTTTTTTACAACTTTATTGAACTATTTAAAGTTGATGAAATAATATATATATATATATATAAAAAGATTAGAATAGCTAAATCTGCGATCTAACATGAAATGATTAATATTGTAATAATAAAACATTGTTTAATAAATTGTCAATAAAAACTTAGTTATTTTTTTTATTCTGATTTATTTTTGCTCCAGTTTTTAATTCTTCTGATGTTTTTATTTAGAACAGTGATGTAGCAATCAAATCAGTAAACTTTCGTGCTTTTTATTTTCAACCAATAATTTTTTATTCTTCTTAAATTATTTGCATATTTTAATTTATTTGTTACAATATTAATAGTATAAATGAAAAATAATTTTAATATCTTACCTTTGCAAGTAAATGAAAATATTAATAACTGAAACAAATAACAAGAAAGAATTTCATTTTTAGCCTGTAGGCAAAACATAAAAATCAACCAATTGTATAATAATAAACAGATTTATATAAGAATACTTTCAAGCAGTCCAAATAATCTGATTCTGTTAGAATTTTCTACTTTAACAACTTTTCTAATATCACCAAAACTGGAAAAGAATAAAACTCTTTATGCTGTTCTTCCATAAAATAATAATCAGAAAATAATAAATTCTTTATAACAGCTATATAAATATCAATATTAATTTTATACATAAAAAGCCTTTTTGAGCACCTGATTTCATGTTCTTTTCAAAAGTTAATAATCTATTTAATGTTAATGAATTATTTTAGACATAAAACCATCTAGTGTTCAATAATGGAATTAAATCAAGCAATAACAATATAAATCATTAAAATAAATCAAAATCCTCATATATAATCCAGTAAATACAAAATAATTTACTATATCATAACAATACATTAAATAAATATTACATGCATTTTTTGCAATTATATATATATATATATATCATCTTATATAATTTTCCATTCATTTTTAATTAACCAATTATTAACCAAATTTATAGAAGTCTTGTAAATATTTATACAATTATTCAAATTATTTTTAATATAGTTTGTTTCATATATTTGTCTTCTTTTTGGATCTTTGATGTAATTTAAAGTTTTAATGCTTTTTGAAATATGGGCATAGCTACAAAAAATATTAAAACTTTAAATTACATCAAAGATCCAAAAGGAAATCAAATATCTGAAAACCTACTATATTTAAAATAATTTGAATATTTACAAGATTTCTATAAATTTGATTATTAAAACTTAATGGAAAATTATATAAGATGATATATATATATATATATATATATATATATATTTTTATATAATTATATGTATATATATATATATATATATATATATATATAATTGTAAAAAATGCATGTAATATTTATTTAATGTATTGTTATGATATAGTGAATTGTTTTGTAATTACTGGATTTATATACAAGGGTTTTGATTTATTTTAATATTTTATATTGTTATTGCTTGTTTAATTTTATTATAATTTGTTAATGTTAAATAGATTATTAATATTTGAAAAGGGTACCAAACCAGGTACTGAAAAAAGCTTTTTATGTATAAAATTATTATTGATATTTATATAGCTGTTATAAAGAATTTATTATTATTTTCTGATTATTATTTAACAATGTTTTCCCATACAATATTACCAGCTAAAGCAATCCATAGTGATCAGTGGTGCTATAAAGTTAGAGCATCAAAATTCCTATCTACTGCCTACTCATCCAATATCCTCAGACTAGTTTTTAACTTATGGCTTTCATCACTGAAAAACCTTGGATCTAAGAGCAATTTATCTACATCTTTGGATCTAATGCATCCCTGCAGCAGCCATATTTATCTTTTCAATCATCTATAAAGCTATAAATCCAAACCAAAAGCATAATGGCATTTCAATCCAAGCTAATTCACTTGTATAGTGATATACATCTTAATCCAGTTTAGTATCTATTTTGGCATCTTTGATTTTTTAATAACTATAATCACCAATGTCATTTGGCTAGGATTGGTATTAAACCACTATAATAACACATGATTTTTATTTCTTATGTTCACACAATCTGTTAACACAGTAGCAATTTTTATCCATACAATATTGCCATGTAATACAAGGTGGCAATACTGTATGGATAAAAGTTGCTACTGTATTTATGGATTATGTAAACATAAGAAATGGTGATGGGTTGACACAGTAACTACTTTTTCTATACAATACTGCCATTTAAATGTATGGAGAAAAGTTACTACTATATTAACAGATTGTGTAAGCATAGGAAATAATGTCATGATATAGGGGTTTAATACCAATTCTAGTCAAAATATGTTGATGATTATGGTTATTAGAAAACCAAAGATGTGAAAATATATAGATACTGAACTGGGTTCAAATCTGTATGACTATGCAAGTGAATTATCTTGGATTAAATATTTTATTGTGTTTTCAATTTGGACTCATAGATTTATAGTTAACAAAAGATAAAAGCTGGCATATGGTGGACATATATATTAGATCCAAAGATCTAGGTTGTATGCTCTCACATCCAAGGCTAGAAACTAGTCTGGGAATATTGAATGAGTAGCCACTCAGTAGGGGCAGGGATGTTGATATATTAATCTTCTAGTATCCATTGATTAGTTAGCAGATTGCATAAGCATAACAAATGGTCATCATGTAGTGTTATAATGGCTTTAACTTTCTATTTTACCTTAAAATGTATGCACTTGATGTATTCTTTTGTAAAAAAAATTTTTTTTACTTACAATATGAATCTAAATGTTATATATTCATCAAAAAAAACAAATAATTATCTCAATTTAACTATAAATTGATATATTTTTATTTCAAGATTTTAAACAAAGTTACAATCATAATTTTATTGCATCCAATGAGAAACTTTTTCTTTTATTTAAAACTCACTCCTGACTTATCTTCATTTGAAACCTCAAGTGATTTATTCTGAATAATTGAAATGTCTATTTTTTTATTGAAATTATTATCAATATATGTATATATTAGTTTCTATTTTTTCAAAAAAATATACAAAAAACTTCATTTATTGATATTGATTTGCAATCTATTAAAAACATATTGATAATGGTGCTGTTACTTTTGAATTTTTTTTTACTGTTTTGCCATTATTTATAATTATGTTTTGTCAGTTATGCACTTATTTGACAGTGGAAGCTGAAATCAAAATAAATATTGATTTATTGTTTAAAATCTGAAGGTGTCAATATTCTACAGAGAATGTACGAATGGTCTAACAATAGCACAGTGGTTCTCAGAGCATTCTGTGAATCTACTTCATGTGTTCCATGAAAAAAATTGTAGGAATATCTATGCATTTATTGTGTGTCCAGATATATCTGTGTGCTGTGGCTGCCTGTGTGCAGCATGGTCATTTTCTGTTTAACTTAGTGTGATGCACATATGTCGTTGTTTGAATGACCTGAATTTATACTGTCTCTTTGTTACGTTCAAGTGGTCAGTATCTTTGTAATTTTGAATTTTTATATGTTAGTGTTCTATATAAAAAATATTCAGTGAAATGTGCTCAGCAATTTTATAAAGATTGAGAACCACTGGATTAGTAGACTTTTGGAGATAGCGGCTGCAAGACTACTTGCAAACTCTTCTTGTATTGTTGTTCACAATGAGCAATAAAATTATATAGTTTCTGATGTTCATTTAAATATTTATGCTTTTTTATTTAAAGGAAATATGTTTGTGATTACATTTAGATTTTATTTGAATGTTTTATTTTTAAAAATACAAAGTTAAAAAATTTGTAGTAATGGTAAAAATAAAAGTATGTTCAAAAATGCACTGCAAAACATTGTAGTACAAAATTTTTATATTTTAAATTATAAATGCAATTTTAAATTTTTAAACATAATTTTATAGCTTTATAATGACTTAACAATAGTTTGTTCAGGTTTTACAGTAATTGTCCAGTGAGAAAAAAGTTATTGTTCTCAATATATATATATATATATATATATATATATATATATATATATATATATATATATATATATATATATATATATATATCAGTGACAAAGCATGACTTTTTTAGGAATGGAAGCACACTTCTTTTTTTAAAATGTTTTTTATTTCACTTGCCACAACAATTTTTACATAATAGCACTTAATATTATATATATGGAATTTTAACATTTTATCCAAATCAGTGATTGTAGCGCCTCTACAACCATCTTTCTACCTTTTATAACTCTGTGGATGGCTTGTGTGACCAAGTCGAAATGTCAGTATATTAATATTAAAAGTTTTTAACACGGATGAACCCGCAAAATATGTATTTTATATATATATATTACACGCATCTAGAAAAATCTGAAACTCTTATCTGTAAGTCAGATGATATATTATCAGTATATTTCTATCTTCCAAATCCTTTTAACATTCTTAAAAGTTTTAACTGTAAATTAGATCTTAGTATTATTTGAATTTTTTATAATCAATGAGAACGTGTTAGTCAAATTCATTCTTTGTGTATATAAAAACAATTCAACTGTTGGTAAAAAAAAATCAAAAGTCAACAGTAATTCTATACAAAAAATAATGAATTTGAATTGCTCATTCTAATCAGACTGTGATTAGTTTAAATGTAGATAATGCATTATCAATATATTTTAATCTTTCAAATCTTTTTTAAGATTCTTAAAAGTTTTAACTGTAAATTAGATCTTAGCATTGTTTGAACTTCTTATAATCAATGAGAATGTGAGAATGAATTAGTCAAGTTCATTCCCAATCTCTATGTAAATAAAAACAATTCGACTGTTGATAAAAAAATTGAAAGTGAATTTTTAAATTGAATTTTAATTAAACCTTTTGAAAGTTTTAGTGAATTTTTCTATGGAAGCACTCATTCTGTTTAATACATGGACACTTTGTCCATTTGATAAATTCAAAAATAATTTTTTAAAAAGTTTTTTATTTGTAAATTTACATTTCTAATAAACCAACTACAATTTAATTTTTCATAATATAGAATAAAATTTTAAAAAATAAATGGCTGAAGAGAGTTTGAAAGTCTGGGTTCAAATTTTCCATATTACATCTAGACTCCATGTACATAAAATATACTTGAATTTATAATATTACAAAATGTTCAAATATAAGTCCAACTGCTACATGGAAATGATGAAATGTAAATTTGAATGTTTGTTTGTTACTTAAAATATTGCATTAAGCTTGATGAATCTTGCATGATTTTCTTTCTTTTTTTCTTTTTCTTTTCTCTTTTGGTTAGTAATCAAGTTATTAAATAAGTTTATGTCCTGGAAATATATAGGTTTGACAATTTTGAAGTATCATCACATTGGCCAATTTTTATCTGAAGTCAAGATTCTACCACTATGACTTGCATATTGTAATTTAATACTTTTTAATAGACAAATGACTGATAAAATATATTTATAAGTCAGAATTTCATTTTAACAATCTAGTTAAAATTTTCAGCCACCATGTTAAATACATTTTAAAAATAGAATTTCCATTTATTAAAATATTTCACCATCTATTTGTACATTTAAAGAATATTAAATAGTTATATATGATTCTTGATGGGAGAGTTTGCGAATTAAGAGAAGTTTGTGATACTTCAATTTGCTCAAACCTATATAGACTAATGGTTAAACTATAAACTCATTTAATCATTTGAATATTAATCACAAGAAAATTTAACTTTTGGTTCAGACAATGTGCAATTATTTAGCCTGCAAGACTAGTTTTGATTGTTTGTTGCTTTGGCAAATTATAACTGAATTTTAAAAACAGAATATTTCACCATGCACACATACATATATAGCATTCCATATTATAGACTTTATGAGTATAGATATGATTTTATTTCTAAAAAGTTTGTTTTTTAGTAAGTTATGTGCATGCATTTGTATATATCAAATAAAGTATAAAAGTCATTTTTGCCAGAAAATGAGAAGTTGGTTTCTGTTCGATTGATTGAATTTTTTATATCTGTACAAGCTGGCTTTTTTTTTTTACAAACAGACAACTGAAGTTGTTATTTCACTTGAAGCAAATAGATATAAAATGGTGAAAGTAATTAACATTGATTTTTTTAAAAAAAAAAAAATTGTAAAATCCAGAAAGTGTCCTGCTGATGCATGTATATTTATTCTAAAAGATATTGAAAAAAAAAAAAAGAAGCAACAAAAATAATATTTACTTGGTTAATAAATGGCTAATTTTTTGATAGAAATTGTTCTGTGAGTAATATTTGCTGTGCATATATTTCAGTGCATGAAACAACATATGACAGTCTAGATTTATATTCTTAAAATAAAATTGATTTTTAGTTATAGAATTTTTTAAATCAAAAACTAATCACAGGGAACCCCAAGCATTTAATGGTTTCATATATAATTTTAAAACAAGTGCACTACAAGTTCTAAAACTCCATTTGGATGTTGCAAGTGGCATCAAGTTATGTTATTTTGTTTTCACTGTATTTTCAAAGCTTAAATAATTGTATTTTTACTTATGATTGACTGTCAATATATATGTTAAATCTTTATAGATTTAATTTATAATAAAAAATCATATATTAAATTAGAGAAAAATTATAGCAATATATTATTGAAACACTATTTTGTATCATGATAACAATTTAGAATATGGTAAAATAATTAATATCCTCTAGAATGCAATAAAAGAATAATTAAAGAGGTGTAAAAAGTTTAGTGCAGAATTAATAATATTAGCCTGCAAATCAAAACTTTTACCTGCAGTAAAAACTGAATTAGATGAGTTTTATTAATTTTGTCATGCTCAATTCAAAAATGCATTCTTTGTATATCATGCCTAGTTAATTGATAACAATGCAAAATGTTGTTTTGTCATTTTGTAAAATTTTATACAACTTAATATTCATTGAATTGGATATATTCCATATAAATGCTAGTATGCAACATATAATCTTATTTTTTTTCCTATATTATACACAAATAAAAGTTGCTTAAGTCATAATAAGTTTTTTATATGCTACTTTTATTTGTTTCAACCAGTGAAACCAAAGTGGAAAATGTGTATTTTAAACTATTAATGCCAATAGCACATTTAAATTATTAGCCCTACTTGAAATAAAAATTACAGTTATCCATATATCGTTTTATTAAGAATATAATAAAGAATATTTTTTAAAAAAGATGCCTGTAGCATATATATATATATATGAATAATTGTAACTTACGTGTAGTGCTCTCATAAGCAGTACAATATATTGTACCGCTCATGAGAATGCTATACGTAAGTTACAATTATTCAAAAATAAAAGGGTTTCATAAATAATGCAGAAGTAATAAAATCAATAAGCTGTTCATAAATAAGTGAAGTAAAAACAAAGAAAAACATTTTGTTTGAAATAAATAAATTTATAAAAGTCTAAAGTGTTTTTTATTATTATGAGTTTAAACAAAATGCAATTTGCTAAAAAAAGAAATAATCTATAAAAGTTTAAAGAGTTTTAAACTTTTGTATAAACATTATTTATCAGTAAAAGTTATAATTAATTAGTAGAAGGGGAGAAGGTTTGGTTTAGAAACATTAAAAATAAAAGTTTAAAGATTGCTTGAAAGGGGGAGGAAATTAACTTAGAAAAATTAAAAGTATAACAGTTTAAACTATAAATCTTTTACATAAAATTAAAGATATACTCTCTTTTTATTTGATAAAGAGAAAAAAAGGATAATCATAAAAACTAAATAACGAGTTGATTTTAAATATATACATGCATAAATAGCAAATGATTGTAAACATAAAGATATAGTAAAATATGTGTGTGTTAAGAATAAAATAAAATATGAAAGTAAACATTAAAAATAAATGAAAGTTGATTACTTAAAAGAAATTCCCTCAAGGATTGCAAATACTCAAAAGCTACATAAAAGAATGGAATTTGCAATGGCTATTAATTAAAAATACATAAACAACTGGATTAATTAATTAAAATCTTATCAGAATTTAATCAAAACAGTTGATGAATTTTAACAATGGATATAGCTGGTAGCTATAAAAATAATTAACAAAGTGACAACAGGTCATCATAGAAATAAAGCAATCAATCAGTTCTTCAATCAGTTGAGTTTTTACACTCAGTCTATCATGTATCTAGAATCAATGTTTTTCATGACAATGCAGTGTTAACAGCCATTGGAAGAATATGGCCAGACTCCAGCCTTGAATAACTTTTTCTTATTCCTTTTCTGATATTAATGTAGCCATTGATAATCTTGAAGCCTCCCAGAGTCAATTAATAAATGAACACTATAACCACATAAAATGAACTATTGATGTGCGCATTTTTAAATGTTGTATATCTATTTAATGTTTTATGATATATTAATTTCATGTATTTATTAACTCTATAACCACATAAAATGAACTATTGATGTGCACATTTTTAAATGTTGTATATCTATTTAATGCTTTATGATATATTAATTTCATGTATTTACTTAATACTTCATGATATTATATTTTATCATATGAATTAAGAGTATGTGTGTGTGTGTGGTCATTATATAAAAATACCATTCTTAGATTAATTAAGAAATTATAAAAGTAGTTTAATTTAATTAATAAATTATCTTTAAACTTAATATTTGTCAGTCAATTCTTTTATCACTAAATAAAGTAACAGTATATTATACTATCCTTTTGATTGAGCTAGTTGGGATTTCTTAGGCACTGAATTAGTTTGTCACCATCAAAGCACATCAGTTCACGTAGCTAACTGGAACCTGGAGTTTACTCTGAAACAAAAAAGTGCTTTGAATGATAGATGTTGAATTCCACAGCTGAGAAGATCTGTGCCCTTGAAACATAGTTGTAGTTATATATCTGATATATATAGCTCTGACTTGGTCACATGTATTCTCTGGATATTATTCTTCTCTGCTTAAGGGACCATGGTGGTGCAATAATTAAATTGCATTGGGGTAGATTGAATGTATAAGTTTATAATTATATCATACTTTTTTACACATAAAAGTAAGTCTTATAATTTTGCTTTCACAAGTTTGGATTTTTTATATTTAAAGAGTCAAAGTTAATGTTAGAGTTAATGTTTCCCAAAAGCCCTACCACCCCACCTGGTTCATTTCTGTGCTCTTGAAACATAGTTGTAGTTATATATCTGATATGTATAGCTCTGACTTGGTCACAGGTATTCTCTGGATATTATTCTTCTCTGCCTAAGGGACCATGATGGTGCAATAATTAAATTGCATTGGGGTAGATCGAATGTATAAGTTTATAATTATATCATACTTTTTTATACATAAAAGTAAGTCTTATAATTTTGCTTTCACAAGTTTGGATTTTTTTTATTTAAAGAGTCACTTATACATTTGATCTATACCAATGCAATTTAATTATTGCACCACCATGGTCCCTTAGGCAGAGAAGAAGAATATCCAGAGAATACCTGTTACCAAATCAGAGCTACATATATCAGATATATAACTATGACTACATTTCAAGGGCACAGACTTCTTGGCTGTGGAATTCAACACCTATCATTCAAAGCACTTTTTGTTTTGGAGTAAACTCCAGGTGTCAGTTAGCTACAAGAACTAACGTGCTTTGAATGATGGCAAACCAATTCAATGCCTAAGAAATCCTAACTAGCTCAATCAAAAGAATAGTATAATATACTGTTACTTTATTTAGTGGTAAAAGAATTGATGGACAAATACTAAGTTTTAAAGATAATTTATTTTAACTAAAGGCTTTCTCTCCGAATTTGGAAATGACTTTATAAACTCTTAATTAACAATGATATTTTTTATATAATAAATACACACATTCTTAATTCATGCACTAAAATATCATATAATAAAAGCATTAAATAATATAAGACATTTAGAAACACCCTCATCATTAGTTTATTTTATGCATGCTAAAGATTACCTATAGGATTTTGGAATGTGGAGATTTCTTGCCATTTGTTTCCTGTGGGTCTTCCAACTGATTAGATTTTTTGCTTCTGTGAAGGTTCCTATTACTGCTATCTCATGATACTCTTCAATCAGTCAGTCAATCAGATTCAATCAGTCAGTCAATCAGTTTTTTAGTCAGTCAGTGATGTATCTAAAGATTCTGCAGTGTTAGCAGTCATTGGAAGCATACAGCTGGACTTCATCGCTAGTCCAATGGAACATCAGCAGCTGGCCCATTAGAATTGATAACACATCTAATAATTTGAAGCTGCCAGAAATATCTAACTACTTTAATAAAGAGTATCATGAGATAGCAGTAACAGGAACATCCACAGAAGCATAAAATCCAACCGGTTGGAAGACACACAGGAAACAAGTAAAGAGAAATTTGCATGTCCCAAAATCCTATAGGTAATAAACATATTCTTAATTCCATTTCTGATATTAATGTTGCCTTTGCGATCCTTAAAGCCTCTAGAGTCAGTAAAACAAATGAACTTTTTAGCATGCATAAAATGAACTATTGTTGTGCATGTTTCTAGATGTCTTATATTATTTAATGCTTTTATTATCCGATATTTTAGTGCATGAATTAAGAATGTGTGTATATTTATTATATAAAAAAAAATCATTGTTAAGTTAATAAAGAGTTTATAAAGTAATTTACAAATTATGAGAGTAAGCCTTTAGTTAAAATAAATTATCTTTAAAACTTAGTATTACTTAGTATTTGTTGGTCAATTCTTTTACCACTAAATAAAATAACAGTATATTATACTATCTTTTTGATTGATCTAGTTGGGATTTCTGAGGTGCTGAATTAGTTTGCGATCATTCAAAGCATGTTAGTTCTTGAAGCTAACTGGCACCTGGAGTTTACTCCGAAACAAAAAGTGCTTTGAATGATAGGTGTTGAATTCCGCAGCCGAGAAGATCTGTGACCTTGAAACATAGTCGTAGTTATATATCTGATATATATATATATAGCTCCAATTTGGCCACATTTATCCTCTAGGTATTATTTTTTTCTTCCTAAGGGACTGTGGTGGTGCAATAATTAAATTGCATTGGTGTAGATCAAATATATAAGGTTATAATTGTATCATTTTTTGTATACAAGTTTAGATTTTTTATTTAAAGAGTCAAAGTTCATGTTAGTTTTTGTTCCTCATCGATCTACTACCCCATCCAGTTCAATATATATATATATATATATATATATATATATATATATATATATATATATACATTCTTATGATTTGAGAAAGAAAAAGCTTTGTGTAAAGTACTTGTTATTGTACTAAAACTTGAACTACTTATCTATTATATTTTTATATTTTATATTATATTTTTATTTCATGGAAGCTCCCAGAAATAATACTATGAATTCATCATTTATCCATGATTATAAAGATTAAACAAGCCAGGAAAGAAATAATGGTATTTTTTACATTATTGTTTTGGAAATAAAGCATCAAGAGTGAAGGAATTTAAAATCATATAAATCATCTAGAACATAAGGGATTTCTTGGTAATTATCTTTCTCTCTTCATTAACTAACTTTTACATGTACACATAAAATTTACTAACAATTTCAATTATTAATTTTATTGATAACATGTTAAATACTTGTAACATAATGTTACTTATCTTTATGACAATAAACATTCTTTAGTTTCCAAAATAATTTATTAAAGATTACATTCCTACATTAAAGTTTATTTGGTACATATTTTGTTCAAAGTGTTTTTTCATTCCTTCATTTGGTTTTTCCAAATTTGAGTCAATTACTCTTCTGTTTTCTCTTTTTTGGAGCATCCTGCTATTGGTTGGGCTATGGAGAGGATAAATTCAGCATGTCCCAAGTCATGGTAAAAATAACCTTAGGGTTATCAGGATCTCTTGTTCTTGTTTTCTTTAGATTGTCCTGCATGAAGTTAATAGGATTAAAATTTTGATGATTAAATACTAGCTTACATCTAGTAATCCACAATAGATGATCAAGAATTAATGAGAGTCTAATTTCTGAGTATGATCTTTTTCTGATACATCTTTCAAATTAAATAATTTAGATTGATTTGCCTTGATCTGACATTGATTTTGATTAAATAATCCAGATATTTGGACTCTAACCTCCATCTTTTGAATTTCTTTATTAATTTATCATTTGCAATGACTAAACTTGAGGGATGGTCTTTTAAGTCAGTGTGCTTTATACTAAAGGCCTGCCAGAATGTTAATTTGTTTTGAAATGTGTCTTTATTGATTGCTATGCATTTCATAAGCTTGTTTAGTTGGAGATCCAGCCAGTTTCTTCTCTGCTGTAGTGGAGGCCGGTCTGTTGGAATGATGAGTGTTGGAATTTCTTCATTCTGTTGATTCATTTTTAATTTATGGAGAAAATTGTAAGACTTCTGGAACCATGAGGTAGAAATGTTGTGGAGACCTATTTCATTAATGGTGCTAGGTTGTTGCATGTCTATAGCTTATTGCTACTGCTTTCTTTTTCCACAACAGCCCAGAGCATAAGGGTGCAATTTTCAAGATGAACTGTTTAGTGGGCTTAATCACAGGGAGATAATAATTAATCTTTGCCAATATCATCATGTTTAATAATGTGACTTTACCATAGATGGAAAGATATATTCCAGAAAATGATATATTCCAAAAAATGATGTGGTTATCTTTTTGGTTACCTCCAGCAGGGATTGTTGGATATTGCTTCTCATTGAAACTGAAGACAAGTGCATTGGGAAACTGAGGAATTTCTGCAGCTTGGCCACAAATCTTGAGGCAACCATTTGTCCCAAGATCAACCTCCAAGCTGCAAACTTTGCCAGGTTAAATTTTAGGCCCTAACATTTTGGATATATGTTTTTCAGATGAGAGACTCACTACTATGTCATCCATGTAGGACAGATGTTTAATTATTTTCTTAATGGGAGGAATATATAGTCCAGGGAGATTCGATTCAATACTTTTGAGAAGAATATTTATATAAATGATGAATAGTAGAGCACTCAATGGGGAGCCCTGTGGGATAGAAATTAATGACTTAAGTCCTGGAGCAATCTTTCCATTGAGAGTCATTAATATTTTCCTGTTCATCAGGAGGTTCTCAATGATTGTTAAGAATACCTTTGGGACTGAATATCTGTTTAGGATTTCAAGAAAAGTATCTATTCTGACTGTGTCAAATGCCGCCAAAATGTCCAATTGAATGGCAGTCAGTCCAGCTTTCCTTGATGTTCTAATGTATTCAACAGTAAGCTTAAGCTGGCATATTGCATCTGCAGTCATAAAGCCCTTTTTGGCAAACTGTGGATATGATATATGCTTATATACAGCATCTTGTATGTGGTCTTTGATTAGGCCTTCAATAACCTTGATTAATAGTGGAGTCATCAAGATAGGCCTCAAATTATTAATGTCTGTGGGAATGCCTTGCTTTTTTACAAAAGGTACCAGAAATATTGAATAGAGACTTTGTATGTTCCTGCACCCCTTAGATAACTCATCAATCATGTTTTTAATTATTGGAATGGTGAAGTGACTGAGGTGCAGGAACACGAATTTAGGCACTGCATGTGGACCCGGGTGTGTGCTATCTGGGATTGTAGTTTTTGAAGAATTTTTGCTTCTGTGATCTCATGTAGTTTATCATTGTTTATGCTGTAATCATGTCTTATTTGCTGTCCTACACCATTCTGCAGTTTTCCTTTAAAGTGATTGTGAATTTTCATCAGTATTGTGGTGTCTGTGTAGAATTGTCTGTCAATGAGAAGAGATGCCGGTGTAATCTGTTTTTCCCTGCACCAATCGCGTATTGAATATAGCTTTTTGTCGAGCATTGGTGGTTGGCAAGAAAAAATGTTGTCTTTTTGATTGAAATAAATTTGGCTAGTGCCCTTTGTAAATCTTTTTTATCTTTCTTTCAGTTCTAGAATCAATTTTGTGTTTCCCATTACACTTGGACCTGAATTTAACCTATCATGAATATTATTTAGATCTTGCATGAGCTTGACTGGTCCTTTTTGGTTTTGTGTATAGAAATCAATGATTGATCTTGTTATTTCAATAAATGCAATCCATGCTTCAATAGGTGACAGGCTTAGGATGTTAATTTTCCAAAGGTAAATATATATCTTAGAGAAGATAGCTGCAGGGGCATGGATCTTGTTAAGCATCCTTGTTATCTTCATAAGTCCATCAGGAACCTGGACAGCATCTTTTACATCAATTCAGACCTTCAAGGCCAGGTGGTCTGAAAAGACCATAGTTTGAGAGATGTCTCAATTAGAAAATCCAAGGTCCAGGGTGTAGTATAACAGATCAATCAGTGTTATATATTTCTTTGTATAGAAGGAATATGCACCTGAGGGGAAATAACCTTGGGCACTCATAAATCCTCTATTAATTAAGTGGATATATTTTTTATTAAATGTCTCATATGATAAATTAAAATACCCGAAGAGAATGGTTGGCCCTAGGCAGAAGGAAATCACCATGTTGATCTTGTGTATTTCTTTCAGGATTACTGATTCTTCATTCTGCAGATATACGTAAATAATGTGAATTGTATTGTTTCCAGTTTTTAGGCTCAGGATAAGGCAATTATGGTCCATGAAAATCAATTTAAATTCAGATGGCTCCAAAGTTTTATTAATCAGAAAGCCCCAGCCACAGATGATCCCATATGAAAATTGTAATACCCAAAAGGTTCAAGTATTTGGGTAATTCTTAGATCCGTGTTGAAATGGATTTTGGTTTCTGAAAGGCAAGCAATATTTGGTGCTTCCTTGATTAACCAATTTTTGATCGTGAAGGCTCTTTTGATTCTATTTAGTCCTATTACATTTATGCCCACTATTTTAATTTTTGTTAGCATAATTTCTGGTGTCAGTTCTTCTCATTGGACTAGCAATGATTATTTTGTGATCCAAATTTCAGATTAGTGATTATAGTATATAAATTTATAATTGGACTTATGGTTAGGGTCAGCAAAGAGATGACCATCAGTGGGCTAGTTGGTTGATTAATTTTATTTAACTAATTGTGAGCTTTCAATCTGTTCATAAAGAACAGATTTATTGTCATGTCTAGTGTGGTGAGTCCCATTGCAATCCATTTAATTGGGCTTGATCTTGGTCTATATCTGCAGGCATTTCATGATTAAAAGATTTCAGAGTTTTAAAAGAGTCTGTTACAGCAGCTGAACCTTAAGTATAACTAATCCTTTTGGTTGATGTATTTATCAGGCCAATGCATCTTTTTCCATGTTAAGTTCATTTGTTAAGGAAGTTGATGATAGATCTTCATGCTCATCATCTTCTGAATTTATTGATTTGCTTTTTTGATTTGTTTCCACATTCAATTTTGGGTCTTTTTTTCTTTGATTTCTTGCTTTTGAGCATCCTTGAGATCGACTTCTCTTGGTCTGATCCGAAAATTTTACTCTGATCACTAGATGCATCAGATGTTTTGGGTGAGTTTATATGTGCCTCAGAATCTTGTTTTCTCATAATCATTCTCTTTGTTTCCTTTTTTTGTGATCATGCTTTTCTTTTTCCAGTGGAATAAGGGTACAACTTATAGATGGACATTCTAATCTTGGGGATATTTTATCACTCTTGCCTTAATCCCTTGTTGTTATATCAATCTGCATATGTAGAATTGTTTGATCAGAAATATCTACAAATGATTTTAATTAATTATTAGATGCCAAGCTTTCATTTCTTTCCCATATTGGTACTGACATACCTTCATCATTTGTAGAAATTGGAGGTGCATCTGATATCAGTTCAGGATTATTTCTATTTACTTTAGGGTTTTTGTAATAGTAGTTGCATCTGTGGAAGCTAAATTTCTTGTCTCCATCTCTTATACATATTCTACCTGAGCATTCGCGAACCAGGTGATCCTGTCACTTGCATAGGAAGCATTCAGTTTCTACTCAAAATGATATAATAAGTGATGCATCCTCCATCATGAAAATTGAGGGGATATCATATAGTGTAACTCCCTTTTTAATGCTATCATAAATGTTGCTGTGTTGGACAGTACATGTACATCTGCCTCTTTTTCTTTGGTATATTCAAATCTAGATATGGCCCCATAGGGATTTAGTAGTTTTTGTAAATTATTGGGTGTAAAATATTTTTTTACTCTTTCATATGCAGTGAATGGCCTGTTAATGTCTTTTTGACAAAGGCAGAGATTTCCCAAGGTTCGGTAATGTTCATGAAGATTGCTTTTTGCAAGCGATTGGTAAATTCAATTATGAGATATCTCCTATTTGGGTGATGCAGAATTTTAATGATGTATTGCCATTGTTCCTCTGATTTAAGCATTTTGTAAAATGTATCTGTAGGGAAGTTAAACATTCTATTCTCATCATTTGTAACAGCTAATATTATAGAATTATTTTTTTGGTATTTTTTGAATGAATTTAAAAGCAGAGATGGTATAGTTAGGGTAAAATTATCATTAATAGTTTTATATTGTTTCCAGTCTAAGCTTAAATAAATCAGACCCTTTCTCTGGCTCTTGTGTTTGAGAAAGGTTATCCTCAATGTCCTCCATTAGTTCAAAAACAATATTTTGCAATTCAGTATTAGATTGAGAATTTTGATTACATGAAATGTTTGAGCTTTTTAGAGAGTCAGCATAAGATTTAGAGCCTTTATTAATATTTTTGTTATCTTGATTTTTTCCTATTAGATTTTCATAAGTTGTATTATATTCTGTATTTAATGTAGATTTTTTGATTATTAGTTGTAAAATTAGAGTTATGGTTTGAGTTAGAATAAGAAACATTTGAGTTGTATTTTAATGGTTTTATTATATGCACTTTTGTTAAATCTTGCTTTTATGATCCTGTATGATCATTTTTATTCATTATATAAATGTTTGTTTGATTCTATGTTTCATTATGTTTGTTAAATCTTTGATTTTCTTTAGTCAAATTGATCAAATCTGTTTTAAAAGATGACTCAGCATTTTTTCCTCCTTCATTATCTTTAGCAATGGCTACCATTTTGAATAATTAGCATTTTTGAAATTTTTTATTTTGTTGACAGGAGCTTTTTTTCCTTTCATTTTTACCTAAAAAATTAAAAAATTTCCACTCACCCAACCTTCCTTCTGGTTTTCCACCTTCCCTACAGTCTATTTACTGGAATAACACAATATAATTAGAAGCAGTAGACTAGAACCTATAGGCACCACCTATTATACTTTACTGATTTTTTGATACTGGTCAATTAACCACTGTACATCACTTGGCAGCTCTGCTTCTGTGCAAAAACACAGAAATATGTCGTTTATACAGCCAAGCCTACATCTACTACAACCCTACCTTTTTAATAGCCATTTTGTGCTGTGTGATGGTGGTGTTCTCTATGCAAACACATAGAAATTGTATGTCTAGCTATGTGTGCCATGTTTTATGCATATGATCAGTAATGGCAGTTTGCTACCATTTAATATGAGGGTGTTTGTTGTTCAATTTTATAGAACTCTTGAAATCTGTTTTCAAAATCATTGTCTCGCATACCATCACTCTGTCAGTACACTTCCCTGTGCATTTTGGAAGTTGGTAGAAATGTGGAGTCTTTTGCATAGCACGATGTAGCGGATTTATGTGAAATTTCATGTTCTCGATAAGATAGATAAAATGGCTGAAGACAACAGTAAACATTTAAGTTTGAGGCTGCTCTTCCTCAAAGGGTTGCATCTCATGTATTACTGACAAGTGACTCACTTTCAGAAGAAATTTTAGTGTTATTGACATTATTATTGAGAAAGTGTTGTTGTGATTTCTTTGAAACACAATCAATCTGAATACTTTTTTGTCCCACTTGTATTACATATTTAAAAACAAAATCAGCTGATATGAATTTTTTGGGTTTGTTATTTAATTTTGTTTAGACTAATGTAAATTTGGAAATAAAAAGAAAAGTCTTTTGTTTTGTATTTTGACTTTTCATCGGTATAAAAAACAAAGTCAGATTGATTACTTTTTTAATGAAGTGTTTTTGTTTGTTTTTTAATTTTGTTTAAATATTTAATTTATTATTAGAAAAATAGTGTAAATTTTGAAAAAAAAAAAAGTGTTTTGTTTTTATTGCTTTTTTGACTTTTGATTAAATGTTTAATTTAGAACGATAAGAATAGTGTAAATTTGGGGGGGGGAGGCCTGGAAATGTTATATTAATACATTTTTGCACACAGTGCCACCAAGCGATTGTACAATGGCTAATTAACCAGTACCAATTTTTCTTTTGATATTTTATAGAATGCCTAGGAAATGTGTAAAAATGTAAGGATTTCATACTTAGACATTCCATTTTTAGCATTGTATAAAATTTCTGGGCATTCTATACTATGCCAGATTTCATACTTTGTTAGTAACATCTATGCCATTCAATTAAATAATAATTTATTTCATGTTTTCTCTTAAAGTAAAATTTATATATTTTAATATTTTTTATATATGTAAGTGGTCATATGTATCCAAAAATATACTCTAACCAAAATTTTTCCTTTTTTTAAACTATAGTTTATCTTATTACAATATTTATTAAACTACTAAAACATCACATGATCACTATTCTTTATGCTTACACAAGCTGTTAAAACAGTAGCAAAAAGTGTCTAGCTTATGATGAAAGCCATAAACTACAAATTAGTCTGAGAGTATTTGGATGAGAAGCACTATATAGGGATTAACTCTTTAACTGAACTGCTAGAAATACGATTAATAATTCCTTATATTGTCATTTTACATAGTTTCTTCACAAAGAAACTTTTCTTAAACATGTACATTTTTTTGTTGTTTTAATTCTTTCACCCCCTTTTTTTTTCTTTTTCTTGTAGCTCTAATAATCTGATACTTTTTTATCCATTTATTATGTGAAAAACTAAATCTACATTATTATTATTTAGCATAAATTGTTTTCAAACAAAGTGTTTAGACAAATCCAAGTGTACTATTTTTGATTACTAAAATATTATTTTGTTAAAATTGTAAAAGTTGGTAAAACTTCAGTAAGTTTTAAAAAGTAATAAAAATATAAAAATTGTTCAACTTATATAATAGGATTTATCAATTATTTTGAAGCAGAAATATTGATATCTCATGTATATAAAGCTTTTCCTATATTTTTAAATTGATGAAAGAAAAACATTATTAGTTATCTAGCATGATCTTAATTAATGTTCTAAACAGCTAAATTCAGTGATAGAAAGATGTATTCAAAAACTAAAGATCTCTGGATTAAGACTCACCTCTACTTCTTTAAGTATCTAATTGCCAAATATCTCTCCAATGATGAATTTTCTATTAGTTTTTTTTAGTTTTTTATTTATCTTATTATATCATTTACAACTTTCTTAAACATTTTAATAATACTATTTTTTCCATATGTCATAGCATTGGCCAGGAGGCAAACCCACAACAACCATCTGCAACCAACTGCTTGCTTGCAAGGCAGCTGCGCTGTTCTCTCAGCTAACATCGCTTGACAACAATACTATTTTTTATATCAAAACTTTATTCTAATAGTTTTGACTGTCCTACAATCATCATCAGAGCTTTTTACAATCCTATTTCTAAAACCCCATACATATTATACCATTTACAATTTTCTTAAACACTTGAACAATACTATTTTTTATATCAAAACTTTATTCTAATAAGTTCGACTTTCCTGCAGTCATGAGCTCTTTACAATCCTATTTCTAAATTGTTTAAGAAAATTGTTAATAGTATAATTTGTAAAAGTAGAAACCAATATATAAAAAAAGGAAGAAGAAAATTTTATTTATCTTATTATTATAATTTGTTTATATTTTATCAATATTGTTGCATTGATGGAAAATGTCTATGTATAATAATTGAACTGTATGCAATATTAAATACCATTTCATTGTGTATATAAATTAATATTTTGAGGAATTGTAGTGGGGTTTTTTTCTAAGCAGTCAGCTAGGATTTTAACTAAACTTTTGAGAACCTATAATTTACAACACTATAAACACTTTTAAAATGAAACATGTACATATATTAAAAACCTATTGATTTAAACCTTTTTATGTGTCATGTGTGGCTTTTTAATATATTGTTTAGTGTATTGGCCAAACCACATAATAATTTATAATAGAAATCTTAAATTTAAAAATGTTCAAAAATATTAATTAATAATTATAGTATTATAATAATGATTAATATTTTTCAGGGACCTTTTTTCCTCTTTTAATTTGTTTATTTTTAATTTCAGCTCAGTTTGATTTATTTTTATTTTCTGAAAGAAAGAAGATAATTCAAGAAATAAAATTTCAGTAATGACTTCTTTAATTGCTATATGAAATGGGTTTATGTCTGAGCATTTCAAATGCTTTCATAATGATTCCTCTCCGTAATTTTTATGCTTGGATATTTTGATTCCAATTAGAGTTCTGTAGTAATAGGCTTTCTTTTATCACACCTCACACACTTCTGTCAAAAATCTGCTTGAGACAAAAGTAATGGCTTTCCATAGTTAAGAATCTGTAGAACTGTAATATGCAGCTTACAATGCCAATTAGTGACATATTCTCATTCTTTAGCTTTGTGGACAGTCTAATGATTGTCATCAGAGTTCACTTTCGGTAATCTTTGAGATTAATACTTTGTGGAAGGTGTATAACTCATGCAAGTACAGCTAATTTGCGCACTTTAGTTGAATTTCCGTTGACAGGATCAAATATGATTTGGCGTAAATTATTGATTGTAGCTGAAATGAACATTTGTTTTTCGAGTTAGTTTAATAAGAAAAAAATATTTTATAGTTTATAATTGTGTCTGTGTTTACATAATTTTTTTAAAAATAAAACTTTTTAATTTTTTCTAATTTTAATACATGTCTATGAAATCTATGCATACTTAGGCATAAAAAAAATAATTACTATCTAACGCTATATTAGTAATAATAAATAAAATAAAAAATCATATAACATTAAAATACTAATTAAAAAACAAAATGTATATTAAAATTCTCTCACGACTACCGTCTCATTTGTTAAAAACTAGACCTCAAGTGAAATTTAATTAGATACAACATATATATACAAAACAGAAAAAGCCTTCATAAATCACTTCAAAAAAATATTCACTTTTTATATCAAAGAAAGGTTATTTTTGTTTTACTTGAGAAGATCTATTTATTAATAGAAGAATCCATGGTCGTGAAAAAAAATTAGTATATATTTTGTTTTTTAGCTAATATTTTAATGTTACACGATTTTCAATTTATATTTATACATATATATTTGATTCAACAAGTAGCTGCAGAAAAAGATTTCTCCAATAAATTTTTAAAGCTTTTAAAAGATTGTTTATCGTATTTTTTTTTATCGCTCTCTCTTTTTTTTCTCTTGACAGTACAGTGTTTACCTATCTGAAATTTCGCCTTTCATGGTTTTTTTTTATTTTCCATTATGACCAGCAAAATGACAACCTTTTCATTTTGTGAATAGCAAATGATAATAAAACAATTAATTCCAACTTATATAAAAGGAATATAATATTTGCTGTAGATGATTAAATATTATATAACAGAGGAAAGATATTGGGATAGGTAAAGTATTTTATATATAAATGTCCCAAGAAAAGGGCATTTGGGAGTATAAAGAAGTTAGGAATAGATCACATGTAGCATTTACATTTAGAAACGGGGGTGTTTGGTGAAACAAGTTCAGATAAGCAATGGGGTTGATAATATTTGTAATAATAATAATATTTAACTTTTTATATGAAATGAAGTATTGTAATGAAGTTTTTTATACAACTTGATCTTCTGCAGACCATTTGATATTTTTGTATGACCTTCCAAGTTTCTGGAATGTTTCATCTCCAAATTATTTTAGGTTTGGCAATATTTTCTTCTCAGCAAACTTACATGATTTAGCATCACAATTTTTGATTTGAATAAAATTGTTTATTTTCTTCCACAAATCTTTATTTGATATTACTCTTATCATAACATATCGAGAATAACACAGAAAACATTTATTGGTAAATGTTTTTATGGAAGAAGCTAATTACCAATTAGGCAATGCTATTAGAGGAACATATAAAGAATTAAGAGATGCAGCATTGTATAAAATTCTTTTGTTTGAATATCATTTAATCAAAATAAAGTATTGATATGTTACATTCTACATATGAAATAATATTCAATGGAAAATCAAATTTAGATGATATATAAACTAAGAATTCCATGAGGGAGAGGAATAACTCCAAATAAAAAATTAATTATTCTATTTCCAGCACCATTGTACAGAAAATAGTTTGATTTTTTTTTTTTTTTTTTTTGAGAACTGTATGACAAAACTTTTTTTAGAGAAAGAGTATGATTATTAAATCTTAGTGAATTGAATTTGATTTAATTAGTGTTATTCAGTTAAACAATTCTTTTATGATAATGTTTAGTTGAACAATATCTGGTGCATTGAGGTTTGAATCATGGATTATTGTTATCATAAAAGCTGTATATTGATCAATGTAGCAGAAAGATAATTTATATAAATAGAAGGTTATAAAAAACAAATCTTTGAATTACATCCACATTTGGAAAATTAATTTATGAATGGAATAGAAAGAAAATTAGATGACCATCTTGCAAATTCAGAAAATATGCAAAAGAAGTTTGCTTAAGACCTTAAAGATATACAAAACAACTTTTTTTTTTAAATCTTCCTAAATTTCCCATTTAATTTTATATTAAATTCAAAAAAAGTAAACAAGACAAATTACTAATATCTACTTCATCAATAGACTCCAACAAAAGAGCTTTTATCAGTAATAAAGAAAATTTATTTAGCCTCGGAGAGATTGTCAATTAGTAGTAATTGGTAGCTTTCTGGCAACATCAAAGGCAAATATTATCTCAGTTTACATGGATAAAAGCTTTATATTTCTTTTCTTTAATAGAATAACAATCCATGGAAAATATTTAATTTGATGTATATAAAAAAATTCAATATATAAGATCTTCAAAATGATAAAGAAAAAACTAAATGATAATATATAAAATATCTAAAAGGGAGTAATGCATTAAAAATAAATCATTAAACATTATCTTAACATATAGAGAAAAGTTATTTTTACAATAAGAAAAAAAGATGCCACATTACTAAAAATAGGAGTGTCCAAAACTATGTGAAAGTGTTGCAGAGAGAAAAAAACTGTGTTTAATAAAAAATCATATGCCATTTGACTGTGTGTGTATAAATGCATGCCATTTGAGAAATAAAAATGTAAACTGCCTAAAAGTTAAAAAAATAATTCAAGCAGATTATTAAAAAGTATGTATTATTTGATAATATGTGAGAAACTGAATGATAACAATATTGTAAAGGAAGAATGAGAAATGGTTTTGATACATGAGAGAATTTTGAAATTTGTAGTTTTTTTAAAGGAGGGGGGGTAAGTTTCAAACCTTATGTGATCTGTCTTTCAAATGGAAGTTTTAATTAAACAATTTGTCCCTTTTCATAGGAATTCTGATAGTAGATTTGAAAAAAAAATTAAAATTTTGAAATTGATAATATTTTAGAAGTTGAAATTTAAAATTTAAAAGCCAGAAGTGAATTTTTCTTCTTCCTATGTTGTGAAATATAAATAGAGAGAGGAGAACAACTTTTCTTCTTCTTTTGTTTATAAAAATTAGAAAATAATGTATTAAAATTTGTATATACTACAATTTTGGAGAGAATAAAGAGGGTGTTCTTCAAAAAATATATTATTGTGATGACGCAAATGTCATCCCCTAACTGATGACATACATGTTATTTGAAAACCATGTTGTTTGAACAACATCAATTTGGTATAAATAGGATGGAAACAAGAAACAGGCAACTAGTTAATAGATGTCTGTATCATTTTAAATATTCCAGTGTACACATTTATTAAACATATCAATTTAAAATATATACTTGAATACTATAAACATTCTAATAATTATCATCTTCCTATTTGCAATTATACATTGTGATTACAATTACCAAGCTTCTTTCTAAAATTTTTAATCTATAATACTATCAGGAATTAACAAAATCTTAATAATAATTACTATTAATCTCTAATGTAAAACTTAGATTGGATTGTTGAATGAGAATTATGTAAATTATGATTTCACTATGTGTATAGTTTGGTTAAATTTTCACATATACATAGGAGAATTGGTAAATGTTTGTGAAATGCATATTATATTGTTAAATTTTAAATTATTCTTTATTTTAAATGACTGTTATATATTATTGCTTAGTTTTATATGTGGTTTATTGAAATGTGAAGCATAATTTAAATATAAAATTTTAAGTTAGGTTCATTTATGAATGCTTTTATCTTCTGTACATGGCTTAGTGCACTGGTAGAGTGGCACATTTAGACATCAGAGTCTATAGATCATGGCATATTGTCTCTTTTCTGCACTTGAATTTTGTGGGCTTTTTAGGCAAAACCATTTGACTGGTGTTTTTTTTAATGATTTCATGTTAGAATGTGTAATTATATACATAATTAATTAGCATTTATTTGTATTTTAATAAAAATATTTTAAAAATCTATAAACAGAAATTAATTTTAATTTAATTAGTTTGGAAATTAATCTAGCTTGACATGTAGAAAATAAAAATATTCTTCTGCAATCTGTTGAGAAGGGCAGTTATATATTTTTTGTGATGTTTTGCTATCACTCGTCTTTTTTATTTGATAATGTATTAAGTTTTTTACAATCTTATTTTTTTTAGTAAATATTTATTTCTAATCAGCTTTGTAACTTTAGAATCAATAAAAAAATCATTAAAACATTATCTTTAATCTGCATTTGCTAGTGTGAAAACTTTAATTTGCTTATTTCTGCCTTCGGCATGTTACCTGATGTTTCTTCTGCCCTGCTGAATCTTGGGAAAAATTTTATTGCAATAAAAACTGCATTTCAAGATATTGATTTTCATCTGATGTAAAATTTACTAAAAATATCTGATATAATAATTTATCTGCTTTATGGAATGTTTTTTTTTTTTTTTTGCTTGAAGGAGTTTTAAACAAATTTAAAACAAGCGCATAGGCTTTTGACTAAGCAATTTATTTCTGTAAACTTTGAAAGTACATTATATTGGTGGAATGAAGTTAAACTCAGTCAATAATCTCTTTAACTGAAAGGTTTGGATCAAAATTAAGCTTCTGGCGATGCTTTCATTACCATTTAGCACACTTATAATATAGTTAGAGATTATATAACACATTTTTATTTATCATAAATAGCAAAGGCCTTTTGGCACAATGGTACATATTACCTGCTCTGCCAATGTCCTGGGTTTAAATTCAGTCTGAGGAAACTTGAACACTATTAAATATGAGACAGTTGGACCATAACTAGCACAATTAATTATCTAATAGTAGTTGATAAATGGCTTTCTAGATATTCTTAATTGGAAGCTAAAACAAGAATGGATAAACATTCATATTCTTATTGTCTGACAAATAGTAAGTTTGAAGAGTAATACCTTTCTCTTCACTGCTCTTCAATGAAGAATTTCTAGGGAGATAATATCCTTTAATAGACCATTTAAACTCTGCTTTATCTATCTTACCTCATAATACATTATATGCTATTCATATATATTAATATTAAGTCAATATTAATGAACAAATATTTTTCAACTAATTAATGTAGACATACTAAATTATATTATAATTCTACTTATTTCAATATTATAATTTAAAATTTATATATATATATATATACAATTCTTTATTTTTATAATGCACATGTGTTAATTAAACTTTTGTGGATAATTGTACTTATTAGCAATAATGGAAAAAATGTTATGTGTGTTACTGATTTATAATAAATTGTTACACGTGACCACATACAGGTAAGAAAGATAAATGATTATTTATCTTTTTCACATTTATGTGGTCATGGGTATCCGTTATATTGGGTAGAGTAGATGCCTGTAAGGAGGTTGAAAATCTTGGTTCTAATCCCCTCCAATTACATCTAGATTAAGTACATATATTATTCTTTATTTCAATAAATTGTTATGGAGGTAATGATTAAATTATATTAATAAACATGTATATGTTTATTATTAGTAATTATGAAAAATTTCACAGATTTTTTATTGATTTATCATAAATTATAATGAATGAGAATATTTAATCTTTTGTATTATTTCATTATTTAACTAATAACAGCCAAATCGCTAACTATCAGGTGAATTATATTGAGTAATTGTGGCTGTTTTAAACAAATAAAATCTACCTAATGCATATTAGGTTAAGCTATTCTGATATAAGATTAGTGATATTACAGTTTGGCACAGTTGCTAAAGAGAATTTTTCTAAAATCAGCCTTGCAATTCTTAAATTATCATAGTTTATTAATTCAGAACTTAACTTATTATATCTTAGTTAAATATTAAACTCATAGAGAGCAGTTCAATGCTCAAATTCTGGAGGGGGGAGGGGATTATATACTACCAGAATTTCAATCCAAACTTTCTCAATGATCTCAAGAATTAATTTTTTTTCATCCTGCAAAAAATATTTTAATGTATATAATTTTCATTTTACATTATGCTATAGTTTTCTAAATTTATATGATAATTTTAATACAATTTTTTATTTTATATCGTCTTGAAGTATATTTAAGTTATTTTGTCAATGAACTGACTTTCCTGCTATAGTTGTTTATTTAACAAAATCAATATTTAAGACACTACATATGTTTCACAAATCTTTATTATAAATATTTTTTCTGATTTTTTTTTTGTTTGTAATCATTATCATCACAATCTGTATATGTACTTTTATTCAAAAATTATAATGCATTATGTATGCTGTTGTTCTTTGTAAAGCTATTTTTAATGTTTATCATAGAAAACTAAATCCAGACTTCAAATCTTTCTATGAAAATATACTTTTGTAATAGTTAAACTCTTGCAATTTTGTGAAGATGTCAATGTAATAATAGTTTTTTTTTTTAAGAAACTGAAAACTTTATATAATCTTGTAGTTTTTGTTGTTGTTCTTGCTATTGAAATTGTTTCCTCTTTTTTTTTTTTTTCGGCATATAAAATTGTATTGTTAAATAAAGTCTTTGTGTCTTTTTACCAATGAGATGAGACTGAATAATAGCAAAGGTTACTATATATTTTTTAATTTTCTTCATATTGCAGCCATGGGAAATTTTATAATTTAAAACAACTCTATCTAATATGTAGCTTTTCAGACATCTGAAAAATTTGTATCTTGATATTTTTTATTCATTATACAGGATATTATTTCAGTAAATATTTACTTTTATATTAATTACAAACACTGGTATAATTAGAAGCAAATGCTTTAGAGTTGCTGCTTAGAGATTATGATATTTCTGGATCATACTTTTGCATGAAATATTTCTATTTCTTTTGTAATATTAATATTGCATGGTATTGTAACAATTAATGCCTCATAGTTCATATATATTTATAGGTTTTGCCATTTTTCTGATTATTATAACACATTTTAATGTTTCATTTACAATATTTTGAGTTCATTCTCAAGATGCTTCCATCAGAAATTGATTTCAATTCACTTTTTTATTGCTTAATCCAGTATTTTTTAACTTGGATTTTAACGAGCCCTAGGGTTTCACAAGAAATATGTATGGTTTGCATTTGTAAGAAATGAAATCTATTGTACTCTCACTTCTAATTGAATCATATTCTCTGACAAAATCATTTGTAGTGTTGTGGAATGCAGTGGTCCAGTGTTTGAGATCATACCAATGACACATCAATGGTGTTTTGTGACTTATCTGTGTGTCTTGTGTTTATTGTATGTGTTTACATAGTAAACTTTTAATTGCATCGATGTAAACACATTTTTTTTAATTTTATATTTTAAAATTCATAATGGCTTTGAAACTATAAAACCAAACTGTTAAATGCATAAAAACTTTTACCTTCTGCTATGTGACCTTTAAGTTTCTGGTGAATATCCACTTGCAGCAGAATGCCTTCATCAGGATGAGAGATAAACTGATAGGGATATACAACCTACAGAGATTTTCAGTTCAGATTGATAACCACTGTTCCAATAACTTTATAATGCTGTCAAAATCCAGTTATAGAACTTGCTTTGAATATTTCATCGTTCTTTAGGCAAACTCTGCTAATGAACTAAAATAGTTTTAAAACTGGATTTGATATTATTTGAGATGGTTTTAGAAAAAAAGTTATCAAAGAATTACATAATGGAAAAATATGTTGTTTAAAAATTAATCCTGATAATAGTATTAAACACAATTTATTATATGAAAAAATAAATTTTAAAAAAAAAGTTAATGGATTAGATTATTTAAAAAGAGTTCAAATAATTTTATATCAGCTAAGATGTTATTAACATCAAATTCCATAATGAAAACTTTTGTTTGGAATGTATTTTCAATTTTTCTGGTAGATGATAAAAAAATTTAATAATTTTTTTTAAATGTTTATTAATTTTGAAAAGTATACTGTTTCATTTTTTTTAAGAATTTTAATAAAATTAGTTTAAAAATTGAAAATATTTATAATATCGATCTGCTTATTGCAATAGTATTAAATAATAAATATTATCTATTGGAAAATTAAGATTATAAAAACATTACTTCTATTATTAGAAGATTATATGGTATTTTACTATTATATATATATATATATACTCTGTTCTATTATTGATGAATGTAATTATCTAAAGTTGTTTATTATGTTTGTGGATGATTGGTTATTTATTGTAGATAAAGATAGATTGAGAACATTTTTAAATTAATTGGATGATTGGTTATTTATTGTAGATAAAGATAGATTGAGAACATTTTTAAATTAATTGGATGATTGGTTATTTATTGTAGATAAAGATAGATTGAGAACATTTTTAAATTAATTGGATGATTGGTTATTTATTGTAGATAAAGATAGATTGAGAACATTTTTAAATTAATTCAATAATTTTTTTTTTCTATAACTTTAGAAAGAGGTATGTTGGATTTTGTCGAATTACAATTTTTGGTTTTTTTATGAGTAAGAGGTAATCATGTAATTAAAAGTAAGGTTTTGAAATGTAAGAATCAAAAATCAAATAATATACACCTGGATCTCATTTTACACGATAGATAGGTTCCTCAGAAAATACATGCAAAAGAAATTGCACAAAAATAGACGTAACTTACCTTGAAAAAGAGGGATACGGACTGTGATTTTTCAAAAATCACATAAAAGCAATGCACCAATGTAAAATTACTTTAAAATTCGCACGCAAAAAAAATAAGGAAATAAAATATGACTAATAAAAAATTTCAAATTTGAAAAAAATTGATACAAAACAAACTTTTTTTAACTATAATATTTAATTTTATTCAAAACAATATATTTTTATGCATAATTTACAGTACAGTAATTTACATTTTTATACATGTTTTAATTATTATCGCTATTTGCCAATAAACAGGTTCATTTGCAAACTGGTAAAAAATCAGATTCTTCATAAGAGGAAATACAACTAGCACCAACTTCACTCTCATGTTGTGTTAATGGTTTTCTGGTGACAACGTAATTAGTAATTAATCTTTGAGATAATGATTTTATTAATTGTTTATGAAGCTCATGATATCCAGACATACAACCATTTAGCTCTCGTTAGAATTTAAGAGCACATTCATGATTAGTGTCATTAATAAGAAAATAATTTGCCAACTGATTAGAAAGTTGAAGACCTTCTTGAATAATTTTTGCAGTGAAAGGAACAGGTTCCACTTCTGTTTCATTATCTTTTTCTACACTGCTGGGGAAAATTTAATTAAAACTACCAACTAAAAATTAAATTCTTATTTTTGTCTTTAATTTTTTAATTTTCAATTCCGTTTTAAAATCAAATTTTGTTTCACATCACATTAATTTCAGGTCGCCTTAAGTAATTTTTAAATTGTTAATTACAATTAAAAATCAGACTCTAATTTTTAATTGTCAAATTTAATTGTGCTCACTGCTATTACTCACCTTTTAAAAATAAACTTGCGGACACTAAATGATTAATAATTGATTACGTTCTTTTTTAAAAAGCAAAAACAGAATGTGATTTAAAATGCAAAATTAACTTGGACAATGTTTGAACAAATTTACATTATAATCTTATAAAATTTAATGTGTGTACATAAAATGTGGAAATCATGATTTTAATTTCATTATTGCATAAAATCTTACTATTATAAAGCACTGAAAATATTGAAATTATTAAGATGATAGTCGAATTCCAATAATGTGTTCTTACTTTAAATATGACATAAGTGCACAAAATTTATTATTTAAAGTAATAGCACATTATCGGAGTTCAACTTCCGATCTAATACAGTGTTAACACATAAAAGAATACTGCATACAAAAATATTAAGAAGAAACATGAATCGCGTAACTTCAAAATCACGTTAAATAAATCCACATAAAACGAGAGCCAGGTGTACAGTTTTGTATCAAAGAGGAGATTTTTATGATAACTGTTATAATATAGATTATATATATAAATTAATTAATAATGAATCACTTAATAGAAATTATAAAAATGACATTAATATTTTGAAATTATTAATAAGAAAGATATTTTACCTTTTAAATTATCTAATTATAAGACTTTAAAAAAAAAAGTAAGTATAATTGTAATAAGAAATAGTTTGAAGGAAGGGAATTATTTACAGTATATTATTCTTTGTTTTTGTAATAAAATATTCATAAGTCAAAGTTGTTTGAGTTTAAAGAAAGAATTAAAATTCATAAAAATATATTAGATTAAAAAATATCTTAATTTAGTATTAATATATTCATGAGAGGAATATAGATTGTTTTTTATTTTCTTTTAGCTCAGTTTTATTAATTTTAAATAGGTGCAATTTTGTTTTTTTGATGTTAAATATTTTAGCTTTTAACATTTTGATTTATATATAAATATAAATTTTTGAAGTGATCAAATCTCCATGCTCCATATATATTATATTTGAGTAAACAGCTTCTAATATCATCTAATATTGCATGTATATATATTTTTAAATTTTTTCTCCTTAGCTCTATGTTATCACAATCATTTATTAGAACAGAAATTAGATCAATATGCCTCACTATGGATGTATTTTGAAATATCCACATTCTATAATTCAACTTCATATTCATATTTTAGATATACATAAACTTAAACTTTTTATATATATTTTAAACTTTTATTCCAGCATACATTTCTGAAATGTATGAAGAAAGTTATATGGAAAAGACAAATAATCCCCAAGATGTGTATTTTATGCTTAACTATTACTCATCAGTTAGTCACAATCTTTTACAAATGTTTTTATCATTTGTTCAGTATTTATAGATAGAAAATTATTACAGTTTTATTTATAAGTGTCAAACTTTTTACACTCACAATTTTGCCACAAACCCCTTTATGTAAATATATTTATGATTATTACTAATCATTTATTAAATGCAAGATTAGTCCATTTGTGTAAGTAAAGTAATTGCCCTCAAAGCTGTAAATTGTTAATAAATTAGTAAACACAAATGAGTATACTTAACACTTTTAAAGAGTCCAGCCTTCATAACCATAGCTTGACTGCTAATAAGGTTAATGATATGGAGATTTGTGTCTATTATGCTAGACATTCCATTTCCTAGATAAAGCATAGCATGTGTCCTTCTTATTGATGGTATCTTTGTCTCTGGAGATGAAGAAGACTTCCTTAACTTTTCTTTTGATATCATGCCTTTCTCTCTGCACATGAATGTGGGATTGTCTGGTACACACTCATTCTGGCATGTGTTTTGGTGCTGAACAAAAACTGAATAAATGGAAGTTGATTGAGAGCTCTGTTATATGTTTATTCATTTATTAACAATTTATAGCTTTGAGTACAATTGTGCTACACACACAAACAGACTAATATATATATATATATATATATATATATATATATATATATATATATATATATATATATATATATATATATATATATATATATATATATATATATATATATATATTCGCGCAAAGCAAAAAATTTATTTGGCTAAATACAAGATTATCTCTAGGCCAAGTAGACACTTTAATTCTCATTTAATGAGTAATCTGTCCATTGTATTAGAAGTATCCACAACTACATTTCCACATCCATGTTGACAGTTTGATAACTTTCATTACACCACTCTCACACAAGGTAGGGACTGATTTCCATTCAGTGCTGTAATATTTATTTTCAAGTTTTTTGTTTTATCACATATCCTTCACCTTAGCTCTATCACATCACAATTATCCATCATTATCATCTAATATATATGTTTTTTTAATTCCATATTTTGTATACATTAGTAAAAGAAGGAAGAATAGATATTGCCATTATAGTACCTTACAACAATCAGTTGGTGAAAAATTTAGTGCCACATATTTGTCACATATTTGCAATATTTTTGTAAAATATATTGTTAAACAATTGAATTAATTGTTATGAATTCTTAAAAAAGCCATTCAAGTATCCAAATCTAATCCTCGTGAATTATTTGTTATGAAGCCTCTTTTAATCTTCTGTTATCCATCAATTGACTTAGAGTAGAGAAGTTTTTTACCTTAGAAATCTTCAAAGATTATGATGTAGTAAGTGTATTAAAGCTTTTGATTAACTAATCAATAAATTTATATGTATATGAGTATATATATAAATGGTGAAAATATTCGATATAATATATATATTAAACATCACAAATACGTAATAGTAATATATTACATATTTATGTGATTGCTCAATATATATATAATTCTGTATTTTATTTTAGTACAAGTTGCATTGGCAATTTAGGAGTTAAATTACTAAATTCCTAAAAAGAGAATATTTTTATTTAAATATCTGATTGATTTAATTTAGACAATGTGGGTTGTATAGATTTTTTGTGTGGGTTTGTATTAAAAGAAATCAAAAAGAAAGAAAGGATATAAAGAATATAATAAAAACAAAAAGTAAAACTACTTTGTGTTTTTGTAAAGATAAGAAAACAAACCTTTATCTGAAGCCATTAGCAGTATGTAAAACAAAATCACAGCATTCCTTTGGTAATTAAAGATGGTGACCCAAGTAAAAAAAGAGGACTTTGTGGATTAAATTATATTAAATTTTGGCTAAATTAACAGGTGTCAACAGGAGTTGCACTGAGAGAGAAAAAAAATCATGACTATAAAAAGAAAAACACATTGTGCATCAAGATTCTTAGATATTTATTCCTGAAATAAAACAGTTCAAAATAAATATTAAGTGTTGAAGAAATTAGCATGTTAAATCATACTAAGATGTGCAAGCAGCAGAAGTTTGTTTTCCAATGTTGCTTTTTGTCTGATGTTGTGAACTAGCATGAGTAAAGCCCAAATCACAGAGTACTTATAGATTGCAAGAATATTGAACAGTGGATCCTTCCCAAGATAAATTCATGCATGGTAAATTCTATAATATGATATGTGAACAGTTAAACTTACCAATAAGAAACTTTATTAATTCAAATATCAGTGATCACTTTCTCTTGAACTCTTAAATGTGATAAACTGTCGTCTCAAATCATATCAATTAAAATAAAATCTTATCAGTAGTTTAATTCCTATTTATTTTCTCTTATATTCTCTCAATAATATTATAAATATTTCATTGTGTATCAATAAATTTAAATATAACTTACATTGATATTTAGTTGTTGATTATTAGTTGCCTAAATTCATTTAAAATTAGACATTATTATAATTTGATTAAATAAATTGCCAATGCTGTACTTGAAAACACAATTTTCCAGATATTCCAAGTAATTTCATTGTGACTAAATAAATAGGGGGTTTGGTCAGTGGATTCTTATATAGAATCATGGTGCCTTCCAAATAAATTAAAAGCTGGTATTCTCCTCTCCGTTATTCAACTTTAGTTATGTTAAGTGGGTTGTGTGATCAGGAAAAATAATTGCATTCACTAAAATTACCTGATATGTTTTAATAAGAGAATAATCAAATCAAACGTAGTTTGGTCACCAAATATGAAGCATATAAAGTGTATAAAATCTTAAGATCTACCAGTGGACAGTACAATATATATTGTGATATACACTCATATCTTCATTTTATCATTGTCTATAGTTTATAAGTGATTAATGTTTAATAAAAATATGTTTTTATTTTTGACTAAATGTAGTCTAAATGAATCATTTATTTATTAAAATTAAAAGAATATTTTGTTTTAATTATCAGTGATAACAAGGCTTTATTAAAATTGGAAGAAATCACATGTTCAAAAAACTCATGTTTAAAAATCTAGGACTGTGTTATATTTTGATAGAGAAAAAAAATGATTTTCATAATGAAGAAAAACATACTTTCTTTCCTTTAAAAGTTTTGCAATTTTAACATTACTTTATTTTATAAATAAGTCTTGGACTAGCAGTAAACAAAATGGACTGTGAATAGGAGGCCTAAAAAAGCATTATGATGCCCTCTTCATTTAATACCTATGATTTAAAATGAAATGATTAACAACAAAATGCTATGCAAATTGCCATGGCTATAAAACAGAAAAATCTACTTGGATTATAGTATTGATGAAGGAAAACAATTAGGCACATGTAAGGATTAAAATGCCAATGGAAATTTATGAATATGTGTACTAGCATGAAGATTTCAAAGAAAATGCTACAAGATAAGAAAGTTAGAGTGAAGTTTCATGTTTAATAATATTAAGAGAATCTTAGAGAAAATCTTACATATTAACAACAGTTGAAATTATAATGGTAACATTTGTAAATGTTTATATAAAATCGTCTAAATTTAATAGTGTTAATTACAATGCAATCTGGTATTTGTCATCCAATACTTTAATAGTAATCAAGGAAAGTAAAAGATCAATTAGCGCAAAAAATATTATTTTATTATTGTACACATATTTTTGATAATTATATTAAAATTTATCTGTATACTTTATTTTTACTTTTATGAAAAAAATTTGTAGTTACTGCTTTTTCGACTATATGTAGTAATAATTTTAATTATAAAACATATGTCACATTTAATTATATTATAGCAAAAGTGATCTATTAATGAATTATAAATGCACATTAGAACGTTAATAGCTGTTATAAATTATTATTTGTTCTAATCACCACATGTAAATTGATGTTTATTTTAATAAATTTATGTTGGTATTAACAATAGGTCCAATGATTTATTACTGATGAATCATTATATAAATATTTTCTTGCCTTATAGTATAATCCAGGTGATATTTTATTGTATAGTGAAGCAGTTAATAAATTTTAGTTTTCTTGTCAGTCAAGAATGTGCACATGAATTCATTGGCACTCTTTATAAATTTATGAGTCCATTTGTATATGTAGATATTAACTATTATAAAGCAATTTGTGATCAATTTATTTATTTATTCATTATATTTTAAATTGCCCTAGTATTGACATTTACTCAGCATATTTAGATTATCTAGATATGTAATATATGAGTGAAGAAAACCACTTGATTCATAATTATATTCATCATAGATAATTGCCCAAATATGTAATGCATTTAGTTTGCAGGCCAACTAGTCATACTCAATTGTGATATTTTTAGTATATTTGAGGTTATCTAATCTGAGAGTAGTTAATGATAATCAAGTTCATTTATGATATTATCTAGTGTGATGAACAGTATATTATTCTATACTACATTTATAAATTTTATTCATCATTGGAATAGTTTCCTTTATATTTGTCTCATCCAACTAAGGAATATTGTTATTCTTTTACATATTGCTGCATTAAAATTTATAGGTTTTATTGTTCTTATTTATTATTAGAGATTTTATTATCATTTACAATATATATATATATGTTGATATGAAAATTTTCATGAGTTGCATATATAAAAGACATATTTTGTGGGTTCATCTGTGTTAACGCAAATGAACCCGCAAAATGTCTTTTAAATATATATAATCAAATATTACTTATGCTTTTTAATTTTTAAAAATATCAACTAATCTTTTGCATGATATATGTTTTTTCAATAACTCTGATATCATCATCTACTCAGAACATCAACTGAGATCACATTAAGCATATCAATGTAATATATATATATATATATATATATATATATTACATAATGATATTATTTCATTTTCAATATATATATATATATATATATATATATTAATGAAATGAAATAAGCAACAGCATATAAGTAGTATTCCTTATATTGGAAAGCCATTTTTAACGGAATGTAAATACTGTATAACATAAAATCTGATAATAATCATCAGTAATAAAATTATTCAATTTGAAACTGAATCTAAAGTAGGCATAATATTATCTGCATGCCATAAATGAATACTATATTAAATTATGCACATATTAAATGCTATATAAATGTATAGTATATGCTGAGATTATAATGATGATAAGCTCAGTTCAGAGCCAATATATGACTCTTAATTTGTTAGAACTATTCATACAATTCTAAAAAAAAAAAAAATATGTAGAATTTACACACACATCAATTTCTGTTATAGGCTGGTGTTAGCTACCTGAATAACAAAGGACTATGAAAATTGGAAAAATATCTAATCTAGTATTTAAATAAATTCTCTATAATAATTTAAAATGAAATGTCTAACATAAATATTCTCCAATAAAGCAAATAGATTATTGCATTTGATTCTGACTTATTTGCTAGTATCATATAAATATTAATTATTAAACATGTCAGAAAAAACATAATAAATCTAGAAATATTATTTCAACCACTAAACATCACATGATCACCACAAGCTAGAATCTAGTCTGGGGATATTAGATGAGTAGGCACTAGATAAGGATTTTATGCACAAGCCTTCTGGCATCCATTGATTACTCTGGCTTGCACTAAGTTGCACTACTGTATGGAGAGTTTTGCCTATTTTAATAACAGTTATGAGTAAGCATAAGAAATGATGATCATATGATGTTTAGTGGTTTAATATCAATCCTACCTAATAGGATAGTGGTGGCTATGGTTATTAAAGAACCAAAGACATCAAAATGTATGGGGTATTGGACTGAGTTCAGACCTATATGACTATATTAGCTACTGAGATTGAATTGAAAATATTATTGTATTTTCAATTTTAAACTCATAGTTTTGTAGTTAAGTAGAGATAAAGTGGGGCTGCTGGAGGGTTGCATTAGATCCTAAGATCTAGGTGCAGTACTATCAAATCCATAACTCCTCCCTGATGAAATCCACAAGCTAGAAACTAGTCTGGGGATATTGGATGAGTATGCACTAGATAGGGATTTTATGCACAAGCCTTCTGGCATCCATTGATTACTCTGACTTGCACTGAGTGGCACTACTGTATGAAGAGTTTTGCCTATTTTAATATTATTTAAACTGTGTGAGCACAAATATGATTTCTTATATACATGTGCATCTAGAACTGCAAAATATTTCAATTATTTAATTATCATTTGTCTTAAACTTAATAAGGCTGAATTATTCAAACAATATATAAATAGTAAATATATTATTTCAGTACACACAATATATATGGACAATAGTACTTGCATTTTATAATACTAAAATAAATTTATTTATTAATTCTGATTTGTATCTAATCTTAAATAGATGAAAACAAAAAGGTAACTATAATAATATAATTTAAATATAAATAAGTGGATATAAATGTGACACACTTATACTTGCATGTACATTCTAAAATAAAATAACATGCTAGTCCTTAATTCTAATTTCTTATTAAAATATAAGGCCAAATTATTTTAACAATATATAAATAGAAATGGATATAGATATATGCACACACATGCATTTTATAATACAATAATGTTTCAATTATTTAATCCTTAATTTGCCTTTATCCATTTTTTATGCTTGTTGGAAATTTTGAGATGATGGCATTTTGCTTGTAATTATATGTTGATCTATTTTCATTATCTAAAATTAATTGTTAATTCATATTTCACATTTTCAAATACATTCAGTTTTTAGTAATAACATATAGGTTAATATATGGCATGATGTTTTATATTATTCTCTTTTCTCTAAATGATGTTGGTCTGACCAAAAGCAGTACTAGCATGGTAATCAAATCTAAGACATCTAATTGGCATTAAAGCATCATTTACAATTACATATTCATGAATCTAAAAGGTCACAAGCCAGAAACTAATCTGAGGATATTGGATGAATAGGCACTAGATGGGGATTTTATGCACAAGCCTTCTGGCATCCATTGATTACTCTGATTGGCACAGGATGGCACTACTGTATGGAGAATCTAAAGGTTCGGGTTCTATTCCTGTGCTAGAACTATCACTGGTAAGATCAGGAAGAGAAAAAAATATTACTTGAAATATTTTATTATATGCTAACCTGTATGTTATTACTCATAATTGAATGTATTTTAAAAGTTTAAATAAAGTTTGATTTTTTTTCTATAGACATTTAACAATTAATTATAAATGAAAATATTTTAACATAGAATTAGAAATATATTTTATATTTGCTTGTAGAAAATAAAAGAAAAAATATTGTTTGTTTTTTAAAAAGTTGAGTTCTCTTGTTTCTAAATATAAACTAATCATGTCTTCTCAACTCTAAAAAAAATGTATTTAATTTTCTTTTTTTTTCTTTGAAAAATTTAACCATATCAGTTGCTTTATTTTCTTTCTGAAGTTTTTTTTTTTAATTTTTGCACTCTGATTTCATTAATTGGCTAGTGTTGATTTCTTGTAACACAAATTAGTAGAAATGAAAGTTTTTTGTATATTATTTTTTCAAAGTAGATGATTTTCTATTGTGCTGCCATTCATATAAGATCACCTTTATTTATAGATAATATACCAATTATACTATTCTACTACTATATATAGTCTATTTTCAGAATATCAACAGTAGGTTTCTTATCTCTGATTCTGTGCCTGTGCAAAATAGTTTAAAGTACATTAGAAATTTTTTTTATCTACTTTATAAATTAATAAATTGGCCTTGTATATAAGATTTTTTTATTGTAACATCTTCATTAACTGAAACAGATAATTTAACTTATCACAGCTTTCAACTTACGTTTTAACTTCAATCATAATTGAACTTCAAATGTTGGCTAGTATACACATTAAAGTATGTGTAAACATAGAGAAATCTAATTGAATGCCTCTTTTTAGAATCCCAAATTCTGACCAGCAAGGAATGCTGCTAAAAAAAACTTTTTATCAACTTTACAAACTTTTTAGATAATTATAGTCACATATTAAAGAATATAAATATTCATAATTAACAGTCATTAGGGATCTCTTCACTATACATGCCCTGTAAACTAATAAAGACTTTTAAAGGATATTCTCATTTCCAAAAACATGATAATCTTTTGAAAAAATAGGATGAATCACTCTACTTTTTAATCGAAATGTATATGTATAGGTAAATCTTAAGGATTTGGAAATGAGAGTGTGAAGATATTAATCAGTTTTAATTTCATTTGCTATGTTTTAATTATTGATGTCTGCAAAATTTTTACAATTTACAGCATATCAGTATTACATATATGTTTAATGTTACATCTAATATTGACATGCCTTAAATTGTAAAAATTGTGCAAAGTCAATAATTAAAACATAGCAAATGGAATTAAAAGTCATTAATTAATATCTTCATGCTCACATTTCCAAATACTTAAGATTTGCACATACATATACATTTAGGTTAAAAAGGTAAAGTGATTCATTTTATTTTTTCAAAAGACTTTATCTTGGGTTTGGAAAGATGAGTATTTCTTAAAAGTTTATCAGTTTACAATGCATGTGGAGTGGAATGATCCCTAATGATTGTTATAAATTAAAACATAGTGCTATATAAATAAATAACTCATTATATATTCTTAATTAATAAATACAGATTATTACTTTAAAATAATGGGTTTTTTCATTATATTACATTTATCAAAACAATAGTGGTTTAAAAATAATTTTCAATTAAATTTTTCCCATAATTTTTTATATGCAAAATTTATTAAATTAATTTTTTACAATTACTTTAAAATGAAAAATAAATTAAAAATCCATTTATATCAGAAAAATATTTTATTTGACTTTAAGTTATTTATTCCAAAATATCATCAATATTATACCACTTAATTATAGTTAAGTCTTTTTAGACATTATTTAAAATAACTTTTAAAATATGCATCTTTTTTCTTTATAAACTTTAAATATATATTATGCACATTATCAAAATTACTCATCTGTTCTGTTTTGGCTTGACTGTTGCATTTATTTATCTTGATAACTCTCATATTGAGTGATACTTTAAGAAACTGCATGGTTGTTTTAAAGCTTTAAAATTCTGTTTTAACGTTATCATAAGTGATTTTAACATAGGTTTTTTAATAATGTAGACTTTGCCATAATGCTTTTATTGATTTTTCTATTGGAAAAAAGGTCTGAAAAAGTCAAAATCTTATAGTCTGTGTCTAACATCTAAGATGTTATTCCATTATTTTTCACCCAAAAAAAATACTCAGGGGATATTTATTTTCTTTTAGTCAACTTTTTACGCAAAGATTTTGGAATAAATGAAATGTGATTTTTTGCTTGTTAATACATTTTTTTGATTATTTTTACACACTAACTGGTTGATTATTATTTAAAACAAAAAGAAATAGAAGTTAATAAATTTGACTATTATATGAAGATAGAAAACCAGAATAACTACTATGTCATTATCAATAGGAATTGACACAATGTTAAAATATATTTGTTCACTCATATTTAAAAAAAACCTTAATATATATATATATATATATATATATATATATATATATATTAAGGTATTTAAATATATATATATATATATATATATATATATATTTGAAAGAATGTTTACACTAACTTAGTAGATGTTTATAGTACATTGTTCTGATTTACAAGTCAGTTTTAAATATTTAAAAAGTAAGGTCTAATTTGACTTTTTGTAATATTTTTCATTTATAAAATTAAAAATAAATCAAGATTAAGTCATTGAATTTTAATATAAAGTACAGATTTTATACAGAAGCATAAGGTTGAGCATTTTCAAAATGTCTCACCAGGTGGAACAAAAGGGCACATATAATAAAGTTATGGAAGAATAAATAAATATAAAAAAGTGATTATACAGAAAGTGTATTATTGGTTTTTATGCTGGGTTTGAAAAAAAATAAGGGGGATAACAAAGATTATGTTGTGGAAATGGGATGGAGCAGAATATGGAAAAATTTAGACTGGGAATGTAAAATTAAGTAGCTAACAGGTTTCTCTGGGCATAATTGCTGAGAGATTCTTGATTTCGTTTAAGAAGCTACGGTAAATCACATCATAAAAGTTAAATATGCTTAAATAAGTTGCACATATAGATAAACAATTTATAACAGCAAATTATTTATGGATATGAAATATTATCATTGGTGGTTAGCTCAAATCAATTGCAACATAATTAAAATCTGATTGCTTAATTAAGATTATCAAGAATCCTGGTTTAGTAATCACATAATTAAAAACACAGAAATAAAGTTGAAAAAGTTATAATATAGTTGAATATAAATTCTAAGAATATATTATTGAATTAAAAAAGACACTGTTAAATGTTATAAAGAATAAATAATCTTAATTTCTATAATAGATCAGCAACAAACAAATATATATTTAATTAAAATATGCTGGAATAAATTCTATAATATTCAATATACTAATATAAAAAAGGCAATAATAGCTATTTTATTTCAGAGTATTTTGATTATTATATTTATTTTATTTGATTTTATATATATATATATATTAACCTATCAAATGGTCACAGAACATGGTCACTCAAAAGTGCTGATCCACAGGACCAAATGATAGGTCACATAGGCACCATAATACTTGTGGATTTTCCACAGAGTATGAATCCTTTTATATGCATAATAACTAATTAATTCTAATTAATAATATACAAGGTTCTTATATTAAATTAAATATTAACTCAAGTTTTTATTTTACTTAAATGTAGAGGTTTTTTACAATTTTAAAATCTCATTTTAGATTCTAAAATGTCTATCTCAGAATTCAAATTCAAAATGCACTTGGAACATGGAAAATGCTAACAGTAATACACTTCAAACTCTTAAAATGTGTTATTCAAGCTATACATCAAATCCTTTATATTCTTTTCTTAGTTTTATACTTAACATTAGTATTTTTAAGGAAGTAGAAATGAAACTCACAATAACAGAGTATTCAAATACTTAAATAATATATGACTAGCAAATTGAAACATTTCTAAATATTTTAAAGTTCTTCAAATATAACTATTTCATTTCTACCAACTATAAAACACATAAACAAAGCAAAGCAAAACTCCATATAGTAGTGCCACCTGTGCTAAACAGAGTAATCAATGGATGCCAGAAGGCTTGTGCATAAAATCCCTATCTAATGCCTACTCATCTAATATCCCCCGACTAGTTTCTGGCTTGTGGCCTTCGTCAGTGAGGAGCTTTGGATCTGAGAGCACTGCATCTAGATCTTAGGATCTAATGCAACCCTCTAGCAACCCACCTTTTATCTCTACTTAACTACAAAACTATGAGCATGAAATTGAAAACAAAAAATATTTTCAATCTAAACTCAATAGCTTATATAGTCATATGGGTCTGAACTCAGTTCAGCACCCATACATTTTGGTGTCTTTGGCTCTTTAACAACCATAGCCACCACTACCTTATTAGGCAGGATTGGTGTTAAACCAGCAAGCATCACATGATCACATCTCCGATACTAGCACATAATGTTTATAAACAAAGCAAAACTCCATATAGTAGTGCCACCTGTGCTAAACAGAGTAATCAATGGATGCCAGAAGGCTTGTGCATAAAATCCCTATCTAATGCCTACTCATCCAATATCCCCAGACTAGTTTCTGGCTTGTGGCCTTCGTCAGTGAGGAGCTTTGGATCTGAGAGCACTGCATCTAGATCTTAGGATCTAATTACCCTCTAGCAACCACCTATTATCTCTACTTAACTACAAAACTATGAGCATGAAATTGAAAACAAAAAAAAAAACACGAATTTCATATTTTCTGATGCAACTTTTAATAAGCAATAACATGGAATAATGCAGCAGGCAGTAAAGATATATTTTATGCTACCAACTACAATACATGTGTATTTGAAATGAAACAAATAACATATTATTGATTTTTTGATAATGTAGGTAGAAGAAATAACAAGCAAAATAAATGAATAAACTCTATGTGGCCATTGAAATGTATTTTTATAAAATAATTAATAATGAAAACTTTATTAAAGTAGATTTTCTGAGTAACAAATGTGATAATGCAATAATGTCATAATGGTAACAAAACAGCAATAGAATATTTATTTACAATAAGCATTTTAAATAAATATTACACGTAACTATACTTTTCTATAAAACATTCCAAAAAAAATTTATAATACACATAATTATCATTACCAAAAGTTCTCCTTTCTATTTAATACTGTCTATTTAAAATATTATGTACACAGAATAAAACAATATGTCTATATGCATATATTCAGGCAACTAATAAGATATTACATCATTTACATAACTAAAGCAGGTTTGAAAATCAGTGTGGAAATACTTTTGTAGATTTTAGAAAGATAGCAAAAATATTATGCAAAATAATAACACAAATATAATATTAACACCTAAAATGGGACAAAGAAATAATTATGTTCAATACTCATAATATACTTTTAATCTAAATTGGAATAAAACTAAAAGTATAAATATAAAGATAAACATGCTTTCAGATATTATACTATACTAAAATACACATTATATTAGAATCCAGGCAAAGTGGATAATGAAAATATAAATAAGCACCCGGTAACTTGATCTGACTGTGCTGAAAATGAGAAAGTCACATACTCTCTCTCATGAAGGGTTTGGACAATATAATATCATGAATAGGCACCCAGTATCTATGTGCAGGCACTGCTGATAAATAAGTAAGCCACACACTCACTCATTGAGGGGCTAAATGCATATACGAAACAATATAATATCCACATAAAATTGCCTAGATATATATATTTCTATTCTGAATACAAATTATTAACTACACAAGACATAAATTTGATATTAATGATAAACAAATAATATATCTCACACACATACAAAGGCATACAATGTATTCCTTTTGTATAATACTATGTGTATACTGACAAATCATCATCACATAATGATAATAACATTAAATTTTATAAACTATCTAAATTTTTACAGATACAGATATTCATCACTCTCATTTATTAACTTTTATATCAGATATATAAAAAAGACTGTTATACCCTAGGTACATACATTTATTAAGTTTGAAACAACAAATATGAAAACTTCAAATAATAACAAAGGAGCTTATAAAATACACGTTTTACCATATCTTTCTTACCCAACTTTATTTCTTGGATGGTACCATCATAAACATTCGTAATACCATAAACATTATTAATCATAATAATACAATACATAAATTATAATTACATAATATTAATAATTTAAAGTATACATAATATATATGCTATTTGCTTTACCATTTTTTAGATTAAAGAGTAAAGTTTTTTTCCATTTTATAACGAAAATTATCTTTTTTATTCAAGACCTTTTTTTTCTTTTAAAATACAGCAATATAATCTTTCACTTAGGCAGACGGAGGATACATATATGAAGATTTATAGCAGAAATTTTTTAAGAATATAAAATTTAAAGATGACAAGAATTGATAGTAAATACTTTAAATAATATACGGTTTCTTTATAACAACATTCCTAATTGTAATACAAATTGAAGGAGAAATGAGCCGAAAAAAGGTATTAATTAATAAAAAAAATTTTATAAAATTCCATATTATAAATTTATATATTTTATAATATTAAATATGATATCAGTCTAAATTGACTTTCTTTTTTTTAATGTAAACTAATATACTTTAGAAAAACAATGAAGCAGATGAATTTGGAATAGATAACTATCTTAAACCAACTTTAGTTTATCTGTCTTAATATGAAAATAGTTGAATAAAGTTTTTTTTTTTTAAATATTTAAAAGGTTGATTTTTTATGACTTTTTATTTCTTTAAAATATTATAATACAGGTTATAATCATTATAATTTCTACTATTCTAATATATTAAATACTGTTATAATAATTTACCATTACCATACATTTAGTTTGACATAAATATAATCACTTTTTCACAGATCTCCAGAACAAACAATGAATGATTGTCTTTATAAATGATTTATTAATTATTCATCTTTAGGTTAGAGTGTTGTGGAGATGTAAGAAATACTTCATAAGTAATTATTATTAGTGTTAATAACTAATTAAAAGATTATTCAAATTGTTGAAGGTAATTGTTACAACTAAAGTTTGTATTTAACTATACATAGGCTTTTAATGTTGGTTGATTTCTTATTAAAAATTAATTGTATTTTTAGCATCTTTTCGGGATTTGTTGTCTGATAAATAAATTGAACATATGTTTTAGATATAGCACTGCTGAATAACTTTTAAAACTTTCTATTCAGACATTTGAATAATAAAATAAAATTTAACACTTTTAATCTGATTTTAAAAAATGTAAAAATATTAAAGTAAACCAATCAATTTAAAAGTGAAGTATGTTTACTAATTGTGTGTGCATTCCTTTTTATACATACATGCATGTTAAGATTTCTACTGCATTTTATGTAATGTAATATTGTTCAACAAACCCTGTTTATTTAGGGAGGCAGGATATTTAAATTACTAATGTAATTTTTAACTTTTTAATTGATATGACTTTGAACTTTTAACTCAATCAAGATAGTTTCAGCATGTGATGTCTGGATTGACAATTACCCCATAATTAATTTTATTAACTATTTAATTATTAAATAAATTATTCATTTTACTCTGATAAAAATTATTTACTTATTTTTTTAATTAAATATTCCTTTAATTACAAGCACCTTACTATATTACTTTATTTAACTTTAAATTTATTCCAATTATTTATCTTTAAAGTCAATATATCTAAATTCTAACTTTAAACACTCTTACATAAACTAACATTTTATACATTATTTTAAAACCACTAATTTTAAAAACTAACAAGCTAAGATTCTAACAAAATAAAATAACCATATTTTATACAAAATAAAACTTTATCTATTGCATCTACTTAAAACATGGCAAGTTTTAAATTAATTATTATTTAGATTTAAATTATTAACTATAAACTTTTAAGCAAATATTCAACAATCTAAGTATTTCCTAAGTTACTAAGAATTAAATAGGCTAAGTAAATAATTTTAATAAATAATATTAAAACATTTAGCTTAAGATTTTATAGTTTAATAATAACAGAGAAATTTATTTATTATAATCTAAAAATTATTTTAATATATTATAGAATACATATTTACCCTATAGGGCTAAATATATAGATACAATATTTATATATAAATTCATAGTATTATTTCCAGGAGTTTCCATGTAGTAAAAATATAATAGCTAAGTAGCTGATGTTTCAGTACAATCACAAGTACTTTCCTCAGAGAAAGAAAAAGTTCTAAGGAAAGTAATTATTTTAAACCAATAAACATCACCTGATCACTATTTCATATGCTTGCTTATAACTGTTATTAAAACAGGCAAAACTCACTATATGTATTGCTACACACTGCAAGCTAGAGTAATCAATGGATGCTAGAAGGCTTGTGCATAAAATCCCCATCTAGTGCCTACTCATCCAATATCCCCAGACTAGTTTCTGGCTTGTGGCCTACATCAGTGAGGAGCCTTGAATCTGAGAGAACTGCACCTAGATCTTAGGATCTAATGCAATCCTCCATTAGTCACTTTTTATCTCAACTACAAAACTATGAGTCTTAAAAAGAAATGATTATGTGATGTTTATTGGCTTAAAACCAATTCTGCCTAATAGAATAGTGGTGTCTATGGTTATTAAAGAACCAAAGACACCAAAATGTATAGGTACTGAACTGAGTTCAGACCTATATGACTATATATACTAATGAGCTTGGATTGAAAATATTAAGGTGTTTTCAGTTTAAGACTCATAGTTTTATAATTAAGTAGAGATAAAAGATGGCTGTTGGAGGATTACATTAGATCATAAGATCTAGGTGCAGTGCTCCCAGATCAATGGCTCTTCACTGGTGAAGGCCACAAGCCAGAAACTAGTCTGGAGATATTGGATGAGTAGGCACTAGATGGGGATTTTATGCACAAACCTTCTGGTATCCATTGATTACTCTAGCTTGCAGTGTGTGGCAATACGTATAGTGAGTTTTGCCTGTTTTAATGAAAGTAATTGTTATTGAACTGAAATGTCAGATATTTAGCTATTATATTTTTACTACACAGAAGCTCCTAGAAATAATATTATGAATTCATCATTTATCCATGAGAATATTAGAATTAATATATATATATATATAAAAGTAATGTTTTAAAATACATGATTTGTGGAAAAAAATATTATTGCATTAATGTTCAACAGTATCAAAATGAATATAAGTGAGAAGACTATTGAGATGAAAATAAACATTTAAAAGTAAGAATATGGTTTAAAACTTCTGTTATTATACATGGTATAGCCATTTTGATTCTCATTTTAACAATTTACAATTTTAAAAAAATAATCAGTTTTTTAAAGTTTGGTATTGGTAACATACTTAGTGTTTACAAAATGTAGCATTCACATATCTTTTGTGACATTTTTACCAAAACGACTCTATAAAATTTTGATAGTTTTGTCTTTCTCATTACACACACTGATTATTAAATTTATTTTGGTCTTACTCTACTTTTTATATTTATGAGACTTGCTATTGTCATTCATTAATATTCCACAATCATAAATAGTATTGGTTATTTCCTATTATGCAATGACATGTTCAGTTTCAAAGATTCAATGATTAGCTAGCTAGTCTATTACTGCTATAGTTGTTTTAAGTATTGTAGAACAAACATTTCATTTCTCATCTTTGTTAGAATTTTTAGCTTAACCAGCTAATTAATTTAATTATGTTAGATCACCTGTTTATTACACAAGTATTTATATATAGTTATTATTCATTTTTATATATTGATATTTTGAATATTATAGAGTTTATTTCAGAGTTTTTATTTATGTATATGACATAATAATGTATTGTAGAACACATTTACCTCATATGCCTAGACTTTGAATTTAGGTAGGGTAAAAAAATTTATTTCAAAATGCATAGGTTTTTCCCCCACTAGCCAGCTTTTATCTAATAAACCCATACAGCTAAGCCATTCTTGATTTATAAATAAATACATGATTGTTTTAGCTAAAGAAAAGAACAAGGACAAATTTAACTAAAATCCTTACTTCCTGGCAATTGAAAAGCCTGATGGCTAATGGTTTTTTAACTCCCTATCTCTCTTTAAGAAACTGTTGAAGAGGTTTAACCTATCATGGAGTATTTAAAAATTGTTTATCTATATATACATGTAAATATGCCTATCAAATCTACAATCTAAGACTTAAGTCTAGTCTAGATGAATCTTAGAAATTTTTTCTGTTCAAATTAGATTTTATATTTTTTTTCAAGTGGTTGACTTATTGCTAACCTGGATGGCCATTTAATATTGTCTAGAAATATGTATCTACCTATTTTTAACAGTAAAGTAATAAAAAGTAAGCCTTATAAATAATGCTTTTCTTTAAGAATGGCTTTGCCACCTTCTAGAGTGGGCTATTTAAAGAATGATTTACTTTATAATTTATAAAGAGACAAATAAATTTTTAACAACATATATGTTATTTTTTCATTATATTCAACTAAAAATACTTTTTTTTAGATATCTGAGTTTTTTAGTACTTAGTTATTTTTAATATGCTTCAATATCCAATTTACTGCTAGTTGGCTTACGTTGTTTTGTTTTCCAATTAGTTCAAGGAGATAAACTTGATTTTCTATTGCAGCTCTTTTCGTAATATTGCTTTTGCTTTCTGAGTTATCCAATTATTGAGAAATGAAAGTCTCTTAAGAATTTTCAAGTCCAAGGTACTAATCACAAACAAAAACTTTATTTTTTATTTCTGTGAACATGGAATTATGGATTCTGAAGTAAGTTTGTATTTAAAAAAAAAATCTTTTTATTAAAAATAAGAAGAAAAAAACAAAACATTAATGCTTTTTTTTAAACTATCATCTCTATTGATTTCTTTACTTTTCTAATTTTAAATGTATAATTTTGAGATAAATTACAAGAAAAATATTGATTTTCACATTATTAACATTTAAAGAATCAAGAATTTAGTTTGCTGTTGTGCTTTCATTATAACTTCAGCATTCATTAAAAAATCATCATTTATATTGAAAATATTGTGCACAAAATTACTTTGCGTCTAATATAAATATGGAAAATGTTATGGTGTGTGGTGCGTATATATAAACAACTTCAATAAAGTACATTAAAAAAAATCACATTTCTACTCTGCAGTGTTCAAATGTCATTTGAATTTTCATGCAGCAAACCCTGGTCTTTTTTATTATTTATTTTATCGTTTGGCAAATATATAGAAGTTATTGTTTCCTAATTATTAGTAATACAAATACAGTTAATTCAGCTATCAAAAAAATTTAGCATGTAACATGCATGAACAATTATTACTATTAATCCAAGGCACAAAAATATGCACAAAGAGTATAATTTATATTGTTGTGGATTATATAAAATAGAATCATTTACATTAGAATAGTTTTAGTGCAATGATAGCAATAAGCTGTACTAAAGTCTTGGTATTTTGTGTTAATTTGAATGATTTAATATTTAAATATCAGTATAGTATATATACTCACACTAGATGTAATTAAAGGGGATTTGAACCTAGACTTTCAAGCTCCTTTCATTCGATACACATGACCACATGCTAAAAAGATAAATGATTATATATGTGTGGGGGGGAGATGATGATCTGGATCAATTGATGAGTGCTGGTTCAGCATGAAATACATATATTGAAGATTTTTTTCACATGTATGTGGTTATGTATATTAGTTATATTAGATAGAATAAATAATTGGAACTTGAAAGTCTGGGTTCAAATCCCCTTTAATTTAATGATTTAAGTGGTGTCTTTTACGTTTTGGCATAGTGGAGAGTGGCAGACTCAGAACTGATAAGACATTGATCTTAATTCAACTCTATATTTTGAGTGTTTGAGTCACATGATTTCTTAAATGACAAATTATTAATTTTTTTATTTAATTGAAGCAGTGAATTTTAATGCACGTGCAAATATCCAGGATGTTGCCAAAGAAACTGGATCAAGGAAGTATTTTTTATAGCAGCATTTACAAATCTTCAGCACAATAATAATTTTAATATTTTCATTAAATACTTGAAAGTGTTTCCATGAGAATTTATTTATGAATCATTTCAAATAAATATTTTTGTACTACTATTTTGTAATAGAGAAGTATATTGTGACTAAATAAAAATGTGCTTATTATGACATAAATATTTAGTAAGCTTTATATGGTTTTATATTATTTTAACAGAAGGTTAACTTAATAAATATTTTGTTATGATCTCATTTTTAATAAGAATAAAATTCACAGTGAAGTTCGTTATTATAAATTAAATTGCACAAATCAGACAATAGTCATATATCTAAAGTTAATTTAAATGAAATATGCAATAAGCACTCTTTCCCAAAACATGAACTCTCGTCTAAATATGTTAAGAGATGTTTATTTTTTCCCCATTAATTCCTGAAAATTGAATGAGTTTGTTTTAATAGAGAAGATTAATGACTGGATAAAAAGAAAATTAGAATTTTAAAAAAATTAGCAAAGGACAATAAAATTGTAGCTTCTAGTAATCATAGAAAAAGATTACACCCTTCCATGTTTCAATGTTTTTTTCATTTTCTCCTAGTAGCAGTTTGGGTTAATAGTTCAACATTTTATTTTAATTTTAAAACTTTTATTCTATATTGTGAATGAATAAATTGTACTTTATTTAATAGAAATATAACTTTACAAGTGAAAATTTAAAAAATCTTATTTGAACTTTCCAAATATAGGGGGAGGGGGAATAAATTGAAGTACTTAATGAGAGTAATGTTTTGTTTTTTCTTATTGGACAATTCCACCAAAGTGACTTTAAAAAAATAAAGACATCTTAATTAGTTAACTTCATTTCTAAAACCTGAACAAACTATTGTTAAATCATCATAAAGTTATGAAAGTTAGTCTCACCTCATCAATGCAATACTAAGATGAGCTCAGTCATATATATGTGAACTCTACCATACTATCTAAAGACTACCAATTAGTGGATTGATCACACCATCTACCTCAACAATAAAAGCTAACAAATTTAATCACAAACTGAATGGCTTAACTTATAAGAAAGTGACAGACAGATCTCAGGATGCTTGGGCTCGGACTGACAGATTGGGAGTGAATCAATGACCTTGTCAGTGTTCTCCCAGCCCACCTTAGCCTCTGCTTCACATCTTGACTTTAAACCTATACTCATTATCAATTTGTACATGCCTTTCAATGCTCAATAAGGCATACATAATTGTTCAACTGGGACAAAGTATGGACCAATCTAGAATACTACTGAAGCGTTGATACGACATTCATGTATATATCCACTTCTCATTTAGCTATGGACATTGCTTGGTATTCATGTAATCATCATTGTATAAAATTGTATAAATCATTTAAATAAATTGTTATTTTATAAAAAAAAGTTATGAAAGTCTATTCTAAAATTTAAAATTGCATTTATAATTATTAAAATATCACAAAAGTTCTGCACCATGGTGTTTGACAAATTGTAACAATTGTAGTTTCCTTTTTATTAGAACTATGAATTTCTTAACTTGGATAATTAAAAATAAAACTTATTTTTAAAAAAATATAAATTTAAATAAATAAATAAATAATACTTCTGTATATAATATAAAAATAATATAAAAAATAACAATTCATGTCAATTGTTAATACAGAATTTAATATAAATAAATAAAAACAAATAATATTTCCAAGCACTTTCAACTCTTACGAGTCCTTATCGAGGCAGTGTAAACAATTCTATTTTTTCCTAGGTAATGAATCTAACATTTCATTGTATTGGCCAAGAACAACTAATCAGAAAGATGGTTAATTTTGAATTCATAGCACAAGATGAATTTTGTATAATATATGATTCTTTAAATAAGCATGAAAATATTTCCTTTTTAATAATTACTATGCAAATATTTTTAAATATAATCTTTTACCAGGTCAAATATAAATGGTATAATGTGGAAGTACTAAAAAAAAACCAGCAAGTTTTATATAAATTAACTGTCAGTAAACATAAAATGTAGAATGGGCTTATCTATACTGTAACGATATT
>JAQFVV010006678.1:117161-219180 GCA_028023455.1 Epiperipatus broadwayi | reverse complement strand
CTCTTCTTTGTGATATGTATATATATATATATCACAAAGAAGAGAGAGAATTTTTTATTTTTAATTACCTGCAATACTGATCCTTATTAGTTGATATATATATATATATATAATAATTGATAATATAGTGATTTATACACATGAAATATTGTGGAAACATGTACTATAAAATAAAAGCCTTACACACTCTTCTATCAATAAATGTTTTAAAAGCATATGTGTTTCATCTATGTTTAGAGTTAATTCTTTAAATAAGTCAACCTTCATTGACCTTGCTTGGATTTATGGTGTGAACCTGATTTTTTAAATTCAGCACATTACTTGCACAAGTTCAGATTATATATTGCAGGGAAAGAAATTTACTCATTTTTAACTATTTACAAAATAAAATACACCTGGGTTTCATTTTATACGATAAATAGGTTCCTCAGAAAACACGCGCAAACAAAATCGTGCAAAAATGGACGTAACTTACCTTGAAAAAGGGGGGATACGGACTGTGATGTTTCAAAAATCGCATAAAAGCAAAGCACCAACGTAAAATTTCTTTAAAATTCGCACAAAAAAAATAAGGAAATAAAATATGACTAATAAAAAATTCAAAATTTGAAAAAAATTGATACAAGACAAACTTTTTTTAACTATAATATTTAATTTTATTCAAAATAATATATTTTTATGCATAATTTACAGTACAGTAATTGACATTTTTTTATACATGTTTTAATTATTATCACTACTTGCCGATAAACAGGTTCGTTTGCAAACTGGTAAAAATCAGATTCTTCACAAGAGGAAATACAACTAGCACCAACTTCACTCTCATGTTGTGTTAATGGTTTTCTGGTAACAACGTAATTAGTAATTAATCTTTGAGATGATGATTTTATTAATTGTTTATGAAGCTCGCGATATCTAGACATACAACCATTTAGCTCTCATTGGAATTTAAGAGCACATTCGTGATTAGGGTCATTAATAAGAAAATAATTAAAAATACAGTAAACTTGCAGACACTAAATGATTAATAATTGATTACATTTTTTTTAAAAAAGCAAAAACAGAATGTGATTTAAAATGCAAAATTAACACGCACAATGTTTGAACAAATTTACATTATAATCTTGTAAAATTTAATGTGGGTATACATAAAATGTGGAAGTCATGATTTTAATTTCATTATTGCATAAAATCTTACTATTATAAAGCACTGAAAATATTGAAATTACTAAGATGAAAGTTGAATTCCAATAATGTGCTATTACTTTCAATATGACATAAGTGCGTGAAATTTATTATTTAAAGTAATAGCTCATTATCGGAGTTCGCCTTCCGAAGAAACTTGAATCACATAACTTCAAAATCACATTAAATAAATTCGCGAAAAAAGAGACCCAGGTGTAGTATCATTTGTCCTAAAAAGGTAATGTCATTATACATAAAAGATGCATGGTTGATATGCTCATAAGCACCTGAACAAGTAATAACAGACAAGCATAGAATCATCTTTACAATAGACAATAGAAATGAAAATGCCACAGAAAGCATAAAATTCTTAGACTTAATGATCATCAGTATTAAAAACAATCTCTATTTCAAAATGATAATAAAGCAATAGAAATAAGAAGTTCAATACACTCCCAGTCAAAAAAATCCTGATGGCATATAAACTATAAGAATTTAAAGGCTTTTTAAATCAGACATAATACCTATGTAAATGTGAAGCTGATAAAAAAATGCAACATTGAAAAATACATGAAAAAAAAAAAAACTAATTAATATCAAATATAGCAAAAAACATTGAACAAGGAAATCAAAAGGTTAAGTGCCAAAATAAAACAGAATTTTAGAAAGCAAAACAACAACAAACCATTGACCACAATATCTTATATATCAGCTATAACAACAAAAATCAAACATATAAATAAACGAAGGTTCAATGCAGACTTTAGAATCCCAACCAGTCTAAATTGATTAGTCAACAACTGCAAAGATGAAAACAAAAAAAAAAAGAATTCATGGAAATGGTATATAATTTACAAAGCAATAGCCACCACCACAAGCTTAATCTAGCATAAAATTATCCTTATATAAAAAAAAAAAAATGCAACATATATATATATCAATGTGCTTAAATCGTGAAAAAGATGGCAAACCTTGTTTTGATCCACAGAATGTCAAACTGGTATGCAAGTAGTAGAATGATAGAAAGAGAAAGATAAAGGTGGCCTAATACATTGCAAATAATAACAATGTAATAAAAAAAAGGATCAAACTGCATCCAATTATTGAATCACTGGAATATGTAAATCAGATCATTTATATATAAATAGCAATAGATATACAATAGCACACAGAGTTAAGAAAAATAGCTATAATCGTAGTACCACCCTGAAAATACATTATGCTGAATTGATAGCCAGAAACATCATAGATAGAAAAATTACACACTTCATCATAAAGCACATATATACAAAATTTATTATATGTGTGGGGGGGGTGTAAACACACTTTACAGACAAATTTTATTTTTTATCATAATATTTAAAGAAAAAAGAGGAGAGTTTTTATTTATTTTAAGAAAAGTAATCTAAATATTAACTTAACTTGAGTATATAAAAAAAGAAGAGAAAACCTAGATTTTTCTTTTAATTTTACTACTGTTTAAATGAAAAATAGTGGAGGGATAACCTTTTATTTATTAGCAGCAAAGATTATTTTAAACCAAAAGATATTAACTTTATTGTTTATAAAATTGTTAAGTACTGGTAATCATTGTTGTAAATATGATTAGAAATGTGATATGAAATGATTGAATTTTTGTTGCTCTGAAATTCATATGAAGTTTAAACACTAGAATTGAGCTGTGATTCACAGATCTTACGTTCCTGAATCTGTGCTCTACTAAACTGTACAGAATAAATTTTAAATGTTAATAAAGGTTTTATAAAAATATTTTTTAGTAATCTTTTGTTAATATGATTATTTAAATGATATATTGTACTATATCACAATTCGCTTTGAAAATTTACACAGTGGTAGTATGATAAATTCAAAAACGACGATTCCATGTTCATGTTTTAGTTGAATAATTTAATTACAAAAATTCAGTTCAGCTTAACTGAATAGAACTTTTTAATGCTCAATGCCACTTAACCTCCTGAACAACACACAATTACTACAATTAAATGCTTTCTTTTTTTACATAAATTGTGGAATTGATTACACTTGTCTGTACTATTTTTTTATAAGTATTTAATTAATTCTATTGATAAAATAATTTATTGATTTTGAATATTAATAAAATATAACTATAAATAAATAAAATTGTATCATGGCAAATTAATTTTTGACCTATATACATTTAAAAATAAAAAATAAATCATGTTTTGTTTAATGGCAAATTTATTGAAAAGTGTTACTTGATTTATTCATCACTTCTTCAGTAAAAAAAATAAATAATAAAAATTTCTAATGAGTGTATTTTATATTTCATTATAGTTTTAAATTCGAATGTCTTTGTATTATTTTTTTCTATATGTCATTGCATCGGCCGGGATGCGAATCCACAACCGTCTGCAACCAACTACTTGCTTGCAAGACGGTTGCAATGACCTCTCAGCTAACACTTATGAAAATAAGATTTTTCTCTTGATCATTTTTCAGGTATTTCTCCATTATTATCTCATTGAATGAGTTAGTGTGTCTCAGTTGGTAGCGAATTCAATTCAATTTCTGGCTTTAATTTGGAAGGCAATTTTTTTTTATCAAATGTACCTTAAGCTTTATTTTTCAATATAATAAAGTATTAATACTTTGTCAATAATAACAGCAAGCTATACTTAAATATATGCAGCATATTAAAATTTTAATCCGGATTTTTTTTACCTTTAGGATACAGAACAATCCTACAGAGAAAGGGCGGGGGGGAGTTGTACATTTTATTTTGTTGTTAGTTAAAAATTCTTTGTGTCACTTGTAAGTAAAAAAAAATCACTATGTATAGCTTAGTTAATTAACTTAACAATGCACTGTTCTTAGCTAATGAGCTCTGAATCAGTAATTAGGATAGTGACCTAATTACTGATTTTCAAGAGAATAGAAAAATAAAAATGCCACCATGTAGAAAATTATCACAGTATCAGTCATTGATTAAACAGGGTGGAAATTTAATTTCCTTTGATATATTGAAAATCTTAGATTAAAAACAAAATTGTGAATTTTTTATATTATATCTAAAATATTAAAGTAAGCACTTTTATAACACTTTATAAAGATTAAGTAATATTTATTAAATAATTATAAAAAATTAATAACCACAATTTTATTTTTAATCTATATTGTTTCTGTGCTTAAATAAAATAATTGTTTTTAAGGAATAGTGGAGCATACATCATCATCATTAACATTTTCAATCATTTTTACTGCAGGATGAAGATCTCTTCTGATTTAATCCATTTCTACAATACATAGCTTCTCTTCTTCACATTCTCTCTTCACAATTAACCCATTTTTACAAACCATAGCTTTTTCACATTTCTCTTTCCAGATTTAATCCATTTCTACAATCCATAACTTGTCTTTACATTTCTCCAGCATGCTTCCTTACCCATTCATCTCATACATTGTCTCTCTCTCAATCTTTCATTATCTCTTAAAATTCAATTTAAACTTCAATAATCTATTATCTTTTCTTCTAGTAATATATTAGCCATTTCATTTTTATTAATTCTCTCAATGATGTCAATAGTTTCACCCACTTACTTTATTTTTGCTGCTTCTTGTTATTTCTAATAAATATTTTTAGTATATATAAATGCTTCTATTCACTATTAGGTCATATAAAGTTTTTGTATTACTTTTTTGTTGTTGTTGTTAAATATCCACTTCTCAGATCCATATGTAAAAATTGATTAATTTTGGAATTTATAATTAATCATTTGTTGACATTGTTGGATGATTTTTTTTTATGGCAAATATAAAACATTATTGTTAACAGAGGATAAAATGATTTTTTTTTTAAAGTGGTCATTAGTATTTGTGTCCTAGTAAATATGTTGAGGAAGAATTAGAAATATGATATGAAGAATTAGAAAAATAATTTTATAATGATACATAATAGTGTAATGCTGTTGTAAGAAAGGGAGAAGAAGAATGTAAAAGATATGGGTTAGAAATAAGGTATGAGAAATGTGAAAGAATAAATTTTATAGGGAAAATGGGAATCATCTAGCTTAAAAATTATAAAAAAACAACAACTTATATATGAATTGTTTCAGATGACAACAATAGATTTTAAACATAATCTGTTTTGATACAATATCATATGTGCATTATGAGCCTATGTTTAAAAAGCTAAAAGAAAGGAGTCATAAAATAAATGGGCTGTTGATAAATTGAATAGCAATGTTTTAGATGAATGTTCACATTTTTTAGATGAAAATGTAAGGGTAGATAATAGAAAATTAAATATAATAAATTCAGATAAAAGATGATAATTACTCAGCCTGTAAGTTGTATGTCACCAAAGTGAGTTAAACCACTATATTTGAACTCTATTTACAATATATATTCTTTAACACTGATTTTCTCATATGTTTCCAAGTCTGATTCTTTTCATTTTACTCTAACTCTGTCAACTTTAAGCCTGAATAATTCTAATTTTCTTTGATAAATACTAAAACCAGAAACTCATTTGAAGGAGATATTGTAGTATTTTACCATCTTGTATCATATACTCATTACTCAAAGTCAGAGTAAACATTTATTTTGTTTGTTAAAAAAAGAAAAACTGATGCAAACTTTTTTACCATTTTTTTCTGAAAAAACAAAAAGACTATTCGCAATGATAATTTATGAGAACAGCAAATTAATCTTCATGCAAAGTAAACTACCAGAAAACTTGATAATATTCATAATGTTTAGAATAAATAATTTTTGTACAATATTTTTTTAATTTTTTTAGAAACTATATATAATAGAGAAAATGGATTAAAAATATCATTAAAAGTATGAAATATGACTTAATCACATCTTGATGAAAGCAAATCATTTTTAAAAATAACAGAGGGACTCTGCATAGTAAAATATAAGTCAATTTTTATTCTAATATGCACAGTTTTGTTAAGTACTAAATTGTAGTAATAAAAAAGCAACTTCAGAATCAAAATATTATCAAGATAGTACAAGTGAAACAAATAATTTCTTTATAAAATGGAATTAATTGTTTTTTTAAAAATCAGTAAACAAATCAATTTTCAATAAAAAATATTTTAACTGATATTCTTGAAGTTATATAAAATCAATCATAAAATAATATAGTTATGGAATATTTAGGAAATTAGTGGATTTAATTAATTGATCTTTTATTGTAGAATCATTAAAAAAATTATGAGATTACCAAATAAATTATGTTGCATATTATGAAAATATATATAAACATTAAATATATTCTATTTTCCTCAGACAAACAGCTCAATTTATAAAAGTCTAACTTTCCAAAAGAGTTATAGAAATATTGTTTTGTAATAAACTACCAGTGGCTAAAAAATGGATTGAAAAATTGAATTTAATATTTAGCAGTTATACTTTTTAAAATACGAAAACATTGCAAGTAATACAAAAAAAGCAAATAAACTCAATTTTATGTAATAACATGTTTAAATAATTATCACAGTGCAATAGTTAAGGCTTTACTTCATTAGGACTTGAAATCAATTATATATATATATATATATATATATATATATGCTCTGTGCATAGATAATGAAGCTATTAAATGTAAGTAAAATTATCAAAAGTTACCACCAAGCGCTTTAAGGACAGTTTATAGTCCCATGACTACTTGTGTTTAGTTAAGAACTGTAATATTGATTCAAATTTATACAAATTCAAATGAAGATGCTACATAGACCATTTTCAAGACAGAGAAAAGCAGGCCTCTCCTATTGATTGCTGCTGGGTCACTTACTATGTAGTAAGCTTCTCTGACTTTACGTTTAATATCGTTTATTTCGGAGCAAATGACACTGGCTGTGGTGAGTAGAAAGGCATGGCCAGTGGCTTTCTCATGCTCAATGAAAATTGAATTGCCTTCAAGCTTTGTTTTAGTTCTGTTATAGAGATATCTATGTTGAGCTACACAAGTAGCCATGAATATGGGACTATAAACTGTCCTGAAAGTGCTTGGCAGTAACTTTTGATAATTTTACTTATGTTTAATAGCTTCATTATCTGTGCATGGAGCACATATATATATATCACAGTGCAATATTTTTTTTTACATATTTGTTTTTAATATTTAGTAATGGTATGTGTATTGTTGCAAATTATATTTTGTAATTAATATAGAATTAGAATAAATATTTATATGTATAGTGCGTAGTTGTTAAATCTGCTGTTGACATCTAAGAATCCACCATATGGATAAAAAAAGCACATATGGGTTTATTGCTCTGAAAGTCATAAGAAGTTTGATCACCAGGACTGGCAAGTACCAGAATCAATTCTGGGTCCTCTCAATCCCAAGTCTAATGCTCTACTAATGCTCAAACATTTTATGAATTCCTGGGCAATAAAGTCATATGCCTTTTAACCATATGGATGATTGTATTTATGACTATGCCAGATATTAAGCAGATTGTGCATGTGTGTGAAGATGAATTTCTTATTATTATTTAATATTCTTAATGTATATTCAGTTATATTTAATTGTTGTAAATATTTTAATAATTAATAAAAAATAGATTCATCTTAAAAAAATTCTATGCAAAAACTTTACTCCTCATTTTTTTCCATGTGTCATAGCATCGGCCAGGAAGCAAACCCACTAACCCAGGATAACTGCTAGTAAGGCAGCTGGGCTGACCTCTCGACCACCATTGCTTGACACTTTACCCCTCATTGGTAATCATCTGAGCTATGATTTTAAAAATCAAAAAAGCAAAATATTTTTATGGTTAGTAATGAAATGATCACTAAAATAGTATAGGGATAAAGATGAGAAAATATAAATGCTGAAAGAAAATAAATGCAGTGTCTGATTAATAGTCACCTAAGATGTAGAAGTGATAATCTAAAAAGAGTATTAGAAAGTAAATATAAAATTTGAGGGATTACAAAGAAATGGCAATTTTGATTTGATCTACAATAAAATAAAATAAAATAGTTTAGAAATAAAAGCAGGAATAAGAAAAATAATTAAAAGTTGGAAAAAGATTATTTAAAAATGACTTGTGTAAGAAATAATAATTTTTTAACAATGTGGATTGATAAAGGTAAATTAGTTTATGAAATAACAATGAAAGAAATTGTTAAAATTAAAAAACATAAATAATTTAAGGGATTCCATGTTAAATTTCTGATAATTATAGAGAGAACATATGTAAGTGAATTAATTGATGATTGTAATATAATTTATGATTACAGAAAATAGCAAGGTAGATTTTCTTTTTGAGTTGTGATTGCAAAATAGTAAGACTGTTAAAAATTACTATTGAAAAAACATTTGATATGTAAATTGTTTTATTTTGGTAAATATTTTGAAGAGAAAAAGTTTAGATTAAAAAAGATTGTTATGAAATATGGTAAAGGAGACTAAGATTAAATTGGATTTAAAATATGCTTAGAAGTAGAATAATTTTAAAAGAATAATAAAAAAAAAGGAGTTAAAGAAATGAATTTTTAAAAAGAAAAACAGTAATTTGTGGTAAAGTAATCAGGATAAAAATACATCTGTCTTTTGGTAGAATAATATATGAGGATAATTATAATCTTGTACTGTATTTAAAAATATATTTTAATAATAGTTTTGTATCATTAAAATGCATGTTTGTATATAAATTATTTTATTTGCTTTTAGAGAATAATTAAGAACAGTATAGTATCTTTATTTTATAATATATTAGTGCTTTAGAGTTCTTTAATTGCTATAAAAGTATATTTTATATTTATTTTTGACTCATTTCATATTTTGTGTGGTTATATTTATATTAAAATAATCATTGTATAAACCGAGAGCAATTCCAAATTTTATATTTGCCATAATTCTCATTAGAGAATGTAAAGTATTTATAAATAGCATATTTCAAAAAAATTATTTTGATTTTTTGTTAACTATAAGCAAATTATTTTACTCGAATATCATTCTCCAACCGGTTCTTAATTATTTCTAACATAAAATGTTTTATAAAAAGTATATAAAAAATGTTTTATCATTTATTAACGCTAACATTTTAAATTAATTTAAAATACCATTCACAGTTGGGTATTCACTACGGAATAATAATAAAATAAAATTAGTTAAAATAATTTTAAAAAATATATACTTTTGTTTTATTTCACTTTCATTTATTTTATTTAGAATTTTTTTTTTTAAATCAAAAAATGCGTTTTGGTTATTCAACTTTATTAAGTGTAAGTTTCCATAGTGGCAGATTCCGTACTTTTGGTATATTGAAATTATTTTCTCTTTACTTGCATGCGTATGAAATACAACTTACATCTTATGGAGTTCAATGATTAGTGATGTATTGTTGCATTCATTAGGATTTGCAGCAGTTTTGTTAAATTAGTACTTTTATTTGGCATATTTATGGTGAACTTACTAATGCAGTATTTATTTTTTTAACTTATTTATGAGTCATGCATATATGTATGTATGTAATATATACTTATGTCAATTGCATTATATTTATGAATTTATATACATCCACGGAAAAATTACAAAAAGTTCTACGTTGTAATGGTTACATTGGAGCCTTTTATTTTCTTCTATTAGTATGTATAAAATTCTTAAACATAACATAAATGATATATTTATGTTCTATATGTACTATACATACACACACACATGCTCGACTTGTAACCAAAGTAAATAAATATTGCGTTAATAAGTTAACCATGTAAACTAAAATATAAGTGTTAATAGACAAACATAACTATTATTAAATTTTAGTGAATGCTTTATTTTATCACTACTCACTGAATTTCATAAAATCTGAATTGCATTTTGTATGTAGACTTTATACGTACATTTTTATATATTATATCACTCATGGCTGAGTTTATAGGCATGGCTTTTTATGTGCATTTTTTAAATTATTTATTTTAGAATATGTTAAAGTCATGTGTATAAAATAAAATGTAAAGTATTTTGAAAATGATAATAATTGTAAAAAGTCAAATATATTAAAAAATTTATTTTAAAAAATTATTATTTAAAAAAAAAGACCATTGCTATGGGAATGTACTTAAGCTTTGCCAATCATCTGCTTTACAAAGAAGCTAGGAATTATTGTTACTTCTTCATCGTGTCTCTTACTGGATAGAAGTCAGTAAAAATTGTAATGATTATTTAAGTAAATATTATGTAGTCTCTGGGGTTAAACTTCAGAATGCCTTTCTGACCTTTCCTATGGTGTAACTGACTAGGGAACTGTAAACAAAGAAATACCTTAAAATTAATTTTGACCTTACCAGTCTATGAATTACTGTCTAAAATTGACCAAAAAATATGTGACACTTCCAATATAAGAAAACTTGCCTCTAATGAACTATAAAAGGAAAATGTTCTCTATGAATCAATTTGTAAATCTACTTATTTTGATACTCTAAATATCTGGAAAACTCATAGGATAACTACAATGGAATAAATCACAAGAAATTTAAATGTTAATATTGTTAGCAGACATTTAAATTTAATGATTTTAATGGCCATATATCGACATTCATAGAAATACAAATATATATCTACATTGAATGAACTTGCTATAAGCTATTTCGCAAGGAACTATGAATCCCAAAGATTTTTTTCTCTCACTTGTGCTCTTTATACAACCATTAATATAAATATATAAATACATTTTTATTATTGTTATTATTATTATCATCATTTTATTTGTTAATTAAATGTATTATTAATAATTTGTTGCTTGTGCATTTCTCATCCAAATTTCATGTCAATTTGTCATTTAATAATAGTATTAAGGTGGAGGTAGGAAGAATTCAGGCAATATGATTGAATCTGCATAAAAACTTAAATCCATGTAAGTTTAATCTGATTGTTGCCTGTGATTATATAAATTAGACAATTTAAATAAAATTGTATAGTCACTCCACCATGTACATAGTCATCCATTAGTTATTTATGTTTCCCTAGATTAAAATTAATTTGAAAATGTTGTGTTTTTTTTTTATTTTATTGTGTGTTATTTTGATCTATTGCCAACTGTTTAAAAGAATGGTTAATTTATTGCATTTGGAGATCTTGTTCTGAGATATCTTGATCAAAACAAACAGGGATTGAATCCTGTTTAATTTTTTTTTAAAAAAATATTAGTATTTGGAAGAAAAAAAATAGTGATTGAAATATGCAATATAAATACTTGGTAGGATGAAAAATATAATTTTTTTTATAAACAAAAATAAAAATCAATCAATAAACTTATAAATGTCTTAAATAGTTTTAGTGATAGAAGTAGATTGGTAGAACTAATAGTATGTAATAAAATAAGGCATTAAAATTAAAGTACATTGCAGTTTTAGAAAGGGTACATGGTGGAAAGAGGGGTAGGCATTCTAGTTATTCTAGTTATCATATAACTATGAGAAGGCAAATTTTTAGAGTGTTTATATATATATATATGTTTTTAAATTGTATAGAAAAGTTAGCAGTTAGTTTTAAAATTGTTATATATGATTTTCCAAGCTAAAATGAAAATGGAAACTCAAGAAAATAAAACTGAGACTCATAATAGTGAGTTTATGAATATGATAATGAACATGTTTGCAGAATTTTAAAAAAAAAATAAAGAGAACATGGAAATCATGTTCACAGAATTGAATAAAAATTTGAAAAACAAAGTGAAGATCTTAAAATACAAAAAAAAAAAAAAAGAAAAGAAAGAGAAGATGGAAAGCATGTTTACAGAAAGTATATGTGATAATCAAGAGGCACAAATAGAGACTAGGCAAGGGTTGATTCAAGCAAAGGAAGAAATCAACTACTTGACTCAAGCAATTGAAAATAATTTAAATAAATGATGAAGCCACAATTAAAATGTAGGAAGAGATAACAGAGAGGTTAGAAAAATAGAGCTAGATATGAAGGAAAAGAAAATCTCATCTAAGGTAGACTTGGCTATAGAAAATTAAGTTTTGCATATGAAAATAGTCAACTGGATGTTAGTAGGGATACTTATACAGATGATGATACACATATATATAATTATAACCCCAGTATTGTCAATTAATATTTAAAAATTAGGGTGTTTTAAGGATAGGAAGGGGAAGCTCTAACTGAGTATCTTAGTATCTAAGAAAGATATTTTAGTTTAAATAAATTGATGGAAGAAACTAAAATTGTGATAGCTTGTAGCCATCTTTAGAACACATTTCAAGCATGGTGGAATTCATTGTTTCACAAATCTGTAAATTTTGATCAGTTTAAACATGCTTTGTTAAATTCCTATTAAAGTGTGGATTGTCAAGAAGCAATCAAACATGGTGAGGCATTCACTCCATTTCTTTGATGGCAAGTAGACAAACTAAGAGCCTTGACCACTGCTCCTTTATTTGAAAGCCAGATTGTACACATAATTAGGTGTAGTTTCTCTAATCATATCAAACACATGCTAATAGGCATTGATCAAAAAACTACAGAAATATGTTTGATAGCAGGAAACCTGCAAATTATGGTGATCGAGAGTGGGGATTTAAACTCCAACATAAACAGTAATTTAAAAGGGGATTTGGACCTCATATAAATGCCATTAGGTGCAAAAAAATCTGAAAGTCAACCCTCATGAATATCTACCCAAAATGGTCAACAGACAGTGCCACTTAGTCCCAAAAAGAACAAGAATAATTTGTCAGATCGGAAGTGGGAGTTAATAATAGGGAATATTACTATCAATCTGGTCATGAATCATGATCACCTACCAGAAAAACAAATCATACCCCTGACACAACTATTAAAAAAAGGTGTAATGATAGGATGAAAAGTGAGGAAAGAAAGTATTAAAGAGAGGCAAAATTTAATCCTTCTTTGAATAAGGATGGCCTCTAAGTTGATGACTCTGGACTTCTTAACAGGTGCATGATGCAAGAGAATGAACAAGTAATTACATAGAACACAATATAATAATAGATGCTATTGAGCATCAAATAATGACCAGTTTTAAAAATGAATTGTACTATCAAATGCTGAAACAGTAGTTGGCAAAGAAGTCATGATAAATGAACTAAGTATAAAAGTGTTAGTTGGTAAAACATGCAAAAGAAAACACTATATAATTTGAAACCAAAATTAATTTTTATGGGTTTATTAATGGTTAATCATATTGCTTTCTGTATTGATGATGAATGGAAAGTTGGTTGCCATGTTTTATTGATACTTCATAGTTCTTATCTTAAAACTGTTCCCAATCATATATTTATATTTGTTAGCTCCTAAGCCTCAAAAGGTAAGCTAAGCATAACTTTATATTTAGCAGTCTCTAATTCTCAAAAGTGAGCCTTTGTCAGCCTCTAAGTCTCAAAATTGAGCCAGGCATATTTTTTATATTTTCCAGCCTCTAAATCTCAAGAGTGAACCAGGCATAATTCTTGCAATCATTGTGTATTACCCTCTAAGTCTTGTATTAGAGCAAGGCTTTATTTAGTTAAATATATCATACATTTAGATGGTTTAGTTGATATTACATTTGTGCTCGAGATAGTTCTCTTGATGTTCATTTTGCATGATACTCTCTTTGTTTGTCTTATCATTGCAGATGGATGATCAAATCTAATAAATAATTTTAATGGAATTAATGAAAAAAAAATTTTATATGCATACCAATGGAATGGATTTGTAAATGTTATCTAGACTAAGGATAACATTGTTTATAATGTTCATATGAACTTGTAAGTCCATTTTCAAAGAATTATGGCTAAATGTGACATTATTGTAAAATTAAAAAAATTTTTTTTTTTAGAATAGAAATAAAATTGAACAATGTTTAGTTAAATTTACTATTTCATTCCTAAATGGAGGAGGGCCAACAGACACAGCTTTTATATGCATTTTTTATTATATATTCTAGAATGTGTAAAAATCATATGTATAAAATAAATTTTAAAGTGTTTTGAAAATGATAATAATAATTGTAAAAAATAAAATGCATTATAATTTTTATTTTAAAATAAAGAATTAATATTTTTAAAAAAAGAATGTTACTATGGGAACCAACTGAAGCTTCATTGATCATCTGCTTTACATAAAAGATAGAAATTATTGTTATTTCTTAATGGATAGAAATCAGTAAAAATTATAATGATTATTTAATATATAAAGTAGATGAGCACAGATCTTCACACAACCCACCAGTCACCAATCTATCTCATATTACTGAAACACTTGAACACATATATGTTGAAAAGATAAATAATCACCAATATACGTATTATTTAAGTAAATATTATGCAGTCTCTGGGGTAAAACTTCAGAATTTCTAGCAGACTAAGGAGCTGTAAACAAAGAATGCATCGTTATTAACTTTAATCCTGCCTGTCTATTAATTATTATTCAAAGCTGACTAAAAAAAGTAGAACACTTCCAATATAAGTAAACTAGTATCTAATGAACTAATAATGTTCTTTTATGAATCAGTTGTAAATCTATTTATTTTGATGCTCTAAATATCTGAAAAACCCTCATAGGAAAATTACAATGGTATATATCACAAAAAGTTAAAATGTTAATATTGTTAGCAGATGTTTAATATTAATGATGTTAATGGCTATATATCTACATTTACAGAGACAGACACATATATCTCCATTCACAGAGATAGAATCATATATCTTCATTCACAGAGACAGAAATATATATTCCTACATTCATGGAGATATCAAGGTAATTGAATGAACTTGCTATAAACTGTTTCTTGAGGAATTATTATGAATCCCCAAAGATTTTGTCTCTTATGCGCACTCTTCTTACAATCATAAATGTAAAATATACTTTTTGTATTATTATTATCATTTCTATTTGTTAATTAAAGTTATTGTTATTGTTAATAATTTGTTGTTTGTTTATTTAGTGGATTATTTAATTTGTTATTTATTAATAGCAATTATAATTGTAATTCATCAAACATAACAAGAGTCTCACTGCTATTTATTAAATTATAAATTTAAGTTTATAAGAAAAGAACCCAAGTTTTCCATGCTTATTATTATTGCAAAGCTCATACCTAGACTAACATTTGTACCAAAATCATATATGTCATTCTAAAATTCATAATCTTTAATAGTTTCACAAATTATGTTATCTTGTCCATGGTCGGCCATAAGATCTCATGCAATGAAAATCGCGACTAAAGTTTTGAAGAATAATAAAATTACATTCATGGAGATATCAAGGTAATTGAATGAACTTGCTATAAACTGTTTCTTGGGGAATTATTATGAATCCCCAAAGATTTTGTCTTTTATGTGCACTCTTCTTACAATCATAAATGTAAATATATACTTTTTGTATTATTATTATTATTATTAATATCATTTCTATTTGTTAATTAAAGTTATTGTTATTGTTAATAATTTGTTGCTTGTTTATTTAGTGGATTATTTAATTTGTTATTTATTAATAGCAATTATAATTGTAATTCATCAAACATAACAAGAGTCTCACTGCAATTTATTAAATTATAAATTTAAGTTTATAAGAAAAGAACCCAAGTTTTCCATGCTTATTATTATTGCAAAGCTCATACCTAGACTAGCATTTGTACCAAAATCATATATGTCATTCTAAAATTCATAATCTTTAATAGTTTCACAAATTATGCTATCTTGTCCATGGTCGGCCATAAGGTCTCATGCAATGAAAATCGTGGCTAAAGTTTTGAAGAATAATAAAATTACATACTTATAATTTGTATAATGTACTTTCACATACTGCTACGATGGGTCTTTATGGTGTATCCTGGCTGCAACCAGATTAGATCATAACAATTTCATGTTATATCATTAATTTTGTGTGTTGTGATGTAATCAGATTTTTTGGTTACAGTTTTTGGATGCCCAATGATTGGGGCATTCAGTTACAGGGCATTCTATTACAATATATATATATATATATATATATATATATATATATATATATATATATATATTGTAACCTAAAGAAATTAAATAGAAATGGCAGTGATCAGAATTATAATATAACAATATAGATACTATACTACTGCTGCAGTAGCTACTATTTTTTTTATTTTTAAATGATTTTTATTTGATACCATAAGTACATGTATCTGCTTTTACATACTATGAAAACAAAAATATAAAATTTTAATTTTTACACATGAATAAAGAATTTACAAAAGCTGTATGACAATATAAGACCATAGCAATTAATGGCAAGGATTATAAATACGTATCAATAATTTTTACATAACAATGTGGAAATAAAATTAGAAAGTATTAATTTATAACAATATCAATAATAAATTAAAAAAGTGAAAATTAGATAAAATACAGTAAGAATAAGAACTATATTTCACAGTGGTGTTGGTAATTTAACCAAGCTCCAACTTGCTGATACTATATCTATTGCTGCTAATGCCTGATCTTTTGCTTTAATTTTTATCAATTTATTTAGAAAGAGGGATTTAATTTTATGAGATGTGGGATTAAATACAAAGTGACATCTCATAAGCCAAAGTATGAATAAAATATAGTTGGAAACAACCCTATCTGAATATTTTCTATTAAGATCTTTAATGAGGAGTTTGAATTATGAGTAATTACAGAAATAAGTTCTTGATATGTCTGTAGGAAAACACAGTGAGAAACAAAATGTTCCATTGTTTCATCTTCCCTACCACATAAAGGACAATTACCATCAATATTTGCAAATCTCATTTTCTCAACCAGAAAAGCATTGGTAGGTGGAGCCTTTAGATTGATTTTTATTTACAAATCCAGGTATTTAGGCTCCAAGTACCAAAATTTGAACATTTATATTATGAATTAATTTGAGATATTAATGAAACTAATGTTTATTTCAAGGGAATTGGAATTAGTGGCTATATAATGAACCTTCCAATATTTAATTTTTGTTGAAAACAAATTCGGAGCAGGTTTTTTATGTGTCAAAATGAATTTAATCAGGTTATTGATAAATTTATTTTTAATAGGAGGTGGAGTGTCTGTAGATTATATGTAAATGAACATCTGAAAATTTTGATATATAGTACAAAGCTTAGTTAATGCATTATATGTTCTCTGATAATAAAAAGTTGAAATGCAGTGTAATGACAGGCCATTCAGTCATGAGTGTTTATGCAGATTTTTAATGCCTATTGCTACAGCTTTTTAATTCTATATTAGCTTTGTACAAAGTGAGTTAACTTTTTTTGTGAATAAGATAGTGAATTTAATGATAGGTGCATAATAATTTATTTTTGGAAATATTAGTATGTTAATAAATGAAATTTTACTATACAATGAAAGATACATTTGTGAAAGTGGGTTTATTGTCTTTTCAATTGCAATTATTAATTGCTCTTGTATCATTATTCTCATTGCATTCATAGAAACATGAATTGGAAAGCCAATAAACTTATGAGATGGGGAATTGCAAACTGAATGAATTTGATTACCAAAAAGACTAGTTTAAATTGATGTTTTGTCTATATAGCATACAATTTGGGCAGATATTTTTTGGATGGGAGGAGAGAATTGGAAAGCCAAGAAACTTATGAGATGGGAAATTGCAAACTGAATGAATTTGATTACCAAAAAAGCTAGTTTAAATTGATGTTTTGTCTTTGATAAATTTTAAAGAATAAGCTTCACAGTAATTTTCTAATATAGCATACATTTTGGGCAAATATTTTTTGGATGGGAGGAAAATGGCAATGTCATCTATATATGAAATATGATTGATTGATTGTTTTATAAGATGTACATATGCCCCTGATAGTTTAGATTCTATTTCAAGTAGGATAGGGTTAATATATGTAATAAACAATAGTGAACTCAGGGGGGAACCTTGAGGTATTGAGTTGTGTGGAGAAAGGCCAGGGAATATTTTGTCATTGACTGTAATATGAGTCTTTCTATTTATAAGGAGATTGGCCAGTGTATACATTATTGATGCTGGAATATTATGTTGATTGAGAACCTCTAGTAGTTTCTCCACAGGTACTGAATCAAATGCAGCCTCTATATCTAGTTGTATGACAATAGATTCAGATTTTCTAGCCTGTCTTACACCATCTATTAACATTTTAAATAGCATGTTAGTGCTTTGTAAGTAGAACATCCCTTCTTAGCAAATTGAAATTTAGATATTACAGGAAGAATAAGGGGTTGAAATTTAGTTATCTAGGGGAGACTCTATTAGTTTGATGATAAGGGGAGACATTGAAATAGGTCGTAGATTATCTAGAGGAGAAGGAAGTGTATTCTTTTTAAGAAAGGTAACCAGTGATACGGGATAAAGTTTCTCAATGTCATGTATCTTTTTGAGGGGTAATTTATCATATTGGGACAATAAAATGACTAAGATAAGCTAATAAAAATTTAGGAATAGCATGTATTCCAAGATGTGTGTTATTCAGAATAGAATTCAACTTCAGAGTAATCTCACATTTTGTGATATTATGTTTTTCTGTGGTAAACCAAAGTAGAAAGAAGAGAACTTTGGAAAGGAAAGTTTCTGGAGTCTAGCTTTAAAGTGGTAATATATTTGAGGAATCATGTCTTCCCCAGCAATCATTTGACTCGTAAATGATAGATGGAGTAATTTCTTGGAAGTATATTCTAAGGCCTACCGAATATAACCTTAGACCAATTATGGGGATTAGCTAAAAAAACTTTTGCTTTTTTAATAGAGAGATAATCAGACAGTATGAGTTGAGTTTGCTTGTACACCTGTTTTATGAACATTATTGAATTGACTAAAGAAGGATCATGTTATGTATTTTTTAGTTTCAAATGTAGCATATCCAATTTTTTAACAAGACTAGTGGGGGAATAATTTTTGGAAGTATAATGTCTAATAGTTGAAGATACTATATTAATAAAAGATAGTCAGGCCTATACTGGGTTTAGAGAGAGTATTTTTCTCTTTTTAAAATAAATATAGATTTTAGAGAGAACTGCTTCAGGTGCAGTGGATTTTAAAAGAAGATAGATAGTATTATTTAGGAGAAGATTTGGTTGATGTTGCATGTCTATCATGAGTTATATATTAAATGCTAAATGATCAGAAAAAGTTACAGTGCAGAGGAAAGGGCTTATTATGAAATATTAATCTGGTAAATAAAAAAGGTCTATTAGAGAAGAATGTTTTTTTTAGTATAGAAGAAAATAGAGTTTGTTGGAAAAATCCTTCAGCACTCATAAGATTTTTATTAATTAAATGGAGATATTTTAATGTAAAGCTCATATAGGACATGTTGAAATCACCCATAATTAATGTAGGATAAAAATTTGTAACTAATATTAAATTTATTTTATTTATTAGTTGATGAATTAAAACTGGCTGATTATACAATGTTATTAAATTAAGTGTGAAGGCAGAACGATAAAGTATAATTATACTCATATGCTGATCTAAGTACAAAATTTTAAAAGTTTGAAAAGAAGAGATATGATGAATAAGAATCCCTATTCAAGCAATAGCAATATCAAATGTCATGGTAGTCAAATTTGCTAAGGTACTGTTCTGAATTAAATGCAGAATGTACAGAGCATTTTGTTTCTGTAAACAAAAGGATATGAGTTGAAAATTGACTTATCCAATTGCTAAGTGTGAATATTCGCTGGGTAGAATTAATACCTCTTACATTAACTATAGTAATAAAAAGACACATATTTCTATTCAAAAAGGATGGAGGATGAATTATAGTTTAATATATAATGTAGGAAATAAATAAAATTAGTATAAGTGAAACAATAATATGATATATAGAAATGGAAAATAAAAAAACACCACTGAAATCAGTTGACTTACCTTGGTAAATAATACTTTTGTGAGTTCGTTCTGTGTTTTTCTGTTTGAATATAAGTTTTTCATTTTCAAATTGGTGTATTCCTGAATTTTGGTATTATTAATAGTTTTCGTTAAAGAGTTTTTGAGTCCTTGTTTTGTATTATTTTTTCCTCTAATTTCAGTGAGTTGTGCTTTTTCCATTATTTTCTTTTGTGATGAAGAGACTTGTATTTTTAAAAATATGTAAAATAATTCAAGTTGCTCTATCATATTAATAAAAATACAGTTCACAAATTTCTAGGCAAAATAATTTTGTTTTGAATAGATATCAGTGTTTCCATGATGGTTCAATATTAAGTCAAGAATTTGGGCCATCTGATGAAGGTTAATTTTGCCAAATTTCACATTGTACATTATTGGGGGTTTTTTTTATATGTCATTGTTCTTATATATTAAGTGTATGGTAAAATTGAATGTGCATGAATAGAAAAACTTAGAGGAGTTAAATGATTAATATTCATGTTGATATTTATAATTTGATATATTAATCTTTAATCTAATGTAATATGTTTATCTAGGCTAAAAAAATTAAATAATGTTTTATAATCTTATTAAAATGATTATTTATAATCATTAATGTCGTCAATGCGTGCATTCAGGAAATGATGCATTTGAAAATTGAATTGCAGTAATTTGTTATAGACAAATACTGAACTGTGATGATGAAGGCATTATGTGAGGGCAAGGATTTAGGTCAACTGATGAAAGCTGGTTCTGACAGAAATACATTTTAAAAATCTTTTTTTTTGTATGTGTATATGAGTAACTATATGTTTTAAGAGAATCTAAAATACTAAATTTTGAAAACTAAGATCTTATCATTTGAAAATTCTTATCATTTAAGATATATCTATAATATATACATATAGTGAAATATTTTTATTAAATGGAAAATCCATTTTTAAAATATAATTAAAATTTCAACTGTGATGTATCCAAGTCATTAACCAATTAAAACTTGCTATGCAGACTGAAATAATAGTCTATTATATATATTATAACCGACAATCCCAACACTGCTCATATACATTACATGAGCGAAATGCCCAGGCACCAGTTCTATTAATAAATAGAACAATATAACAAAATATATAATACAAAAGTATTACTGAGACTCTATATTTAAGTTTATGTTCAGCTCAGCTCAGTGGGAGGCTATAGACAGTTCATAAGATATATGATAATAAATGAATAAAAGAAGAAATATTATAAAACATTTAACATAATGTAAATTCCTTTGTTAATTAATTGTATGATAAAGAATCATAATGTTTATTTGGTACAATCTATTAAAATATACTTTAAACTTAATTTCTTTCCTCATCCAAGTATAACATATATCAGCTTGCTATAATTATATTCCTAAACAATTCTATGACTTGGCATATCATAATCTAAACATCTTCTTTAATGCCAATCAAGAAATAAACAATAAGATCTCAGGGAGTTTAACAAACACAGTTGAATTAAATAAAATACATTGGCCCAAGAGTTATAATTCTAAAATAAGATCAAATGTAATGAAACAAATTGACTAAATATTTTACTGTGTTTCAATAATAAGATAATGACAGAGATCATCTAACAAATATACTAACTTGGCAACCTTTCTAATATGTTTATCAAGTGGCAAATATTCTTTATAATGTTTGGATTAAGAAAACAATATTGTCAGACACTAGCAAATTTAATATTGTAACTCTAAAATAATATATCTATTTTGTAATAGATTTATGAAATGTGGAGATGTGGAAATGGAAACACGAATGTACACAAGAATAACTCAAGACACAGTTTTTAAGATTTTAAATAACTAAAACAAATCATTTATTACAATAAAATAAACTTGTTTTAACATGATATTAACAAATGGACTATTTGTCTTACAGATTTTTAAATTATCAAATAAACTTTGAGCATCAGTTTGGGATTATCCCTACTATCAAAGCAAATTAATAACAAAACTTAAATATCCTGACTTCAAACACATGCTTTGCCTACAGGTTTCATCTACATGACAATAAATAAATAACATGTTATATTATTAGCACAAAAAAAATACTTTTGAGAGGATATTACTCTTGATTAACAAAATAAATCAAATTAATCATATTTGGTTCTCAACAAAGCAACTTTCTCTAATTGACTAAATAATCACTTTCAATTACGTATATCTTTCATGCATAGCAACAAAATCGTGTTTATTCTGATGATTTGTTGATTTATAACCTTTATTTAAATAAATACACTGTATTTTAAAATATTTATTTCCCATTTTAATCTCAATACTTTATACTTCTATTTAAATGAATGTAATGTATTTCAAAAGCATTTATTTCTCATTTTAATTTCAATAATTCTATACTTTATATATGCGATATTATTTATATTACGCGTGTGTGTGCACATTCAAGCAGCAATAATATAAAACAATCTTTTCTATAAACTCTCCATTCATTAAGAAAATATACAATTATTTTATTTCGGACAATGTCATCATTCATCAATAAAATATGACACTAATACTACATCAAGAATTAATCTAACAATTTATCTAGCCACATATTAGTTAACACAATGCTATATTTTCATGATTATACATACTATACATTATAAGGGAAATCTAAATGAGGAGCAGGTAAACTCTTACTGAACACTTCTACAACAATTCATCTGATTCTAAATATACTTTTGGTGGGGACTTTTTCCTCATCACCAAGAATCTAAGAAAAACATCACATAACTTCCTAAGCATCATTTAATCATACTTCAACAATAACTCATCTATTTCTAAATACATTATTGGTGGGGATTTATTCCTCATCACCAGGGCCTAAGAAAACATCACTTCAAAACATCATTTAATCATATGCATATAATATCAACTAGGCTCTACTCATGGAAAATTATTAACATATACTAAATAAGCAAAATTTTTTATCCCTACAAACATTATAACGCAATCAGATTTCTTTCCATTCTCATAGCCTTTCTAAATATCAAACATTATAAGTGCACGCTGGCAAATAAATACATACAGATAACATATTAATCTGTTCAACTTAGCAGAATATGACAAAGCCCAAAATTTATACATAAAATATTCACAAACTGAACTTTATCAAACAAATGTCATAATTGTGCAAAACAGACACACACCCGCGAACAAAAATATATATGAAATTAACTCTAAATTACACACTATGCAGGCAACATGGTAATTAAATATTGCATTAAGGTATAACTTTTAATTCAAAATAAACTTTAGGTTACTTTTAAAGTTTAATATTTATAATTATTACGAACAAACTTTCTTTCATATCTTGCAAACTATTTCTATTATACGTTCGTTGATTCAAAAAAAAAATAATTCTCACTTTGAGATAATAAAATATGCAAAATAAATATAAACCTCTCTAATAATATATTTAAAAAAATATTTCTTTCTTTTACCTTCGTAAAAGAACATTGAGACCTATTTGAACACAATCAATTTTTACCAGCGTATTCCTCATTCAGATACGCTTCAGAGACGGTCTTGAAGATCAAAATAACCCAAATTATAAATGAACATAATAATAAATAAACCTATCTACCTATCATATACATTAATTATGACAAGCAATAAAAAAAATAAAGAAACAAAGGTTATTAGTTTTGTAACTTAAAAATAAAAGTTCACTTGCAAAGCTCGGTTCCAGGTTTATGAAACAATATGAGACACATTCCAAACTGGATTTAAATTAAAATAAACTGTTGCAGGATAACCAAACAAATATAATCATGCCTAAATAGGACTCAGCATCTTCAATGTTCATAACAAAGTTATTTAAGTTACTGCATCGTACATAAGCAATTAATTTGTCTTCTATTATGACAAGAATATAATAAATTCTTAACTACTGTTGGACAGGAATTATCTCACTTATTCCGTTGTAGTTCTAAATTAAATACATAATTATTTTTGTAGTTTCTTGAATAGCATTTAACACTCTATAATTTATTATACGCCTGGTTTATTCTTAAATATTGTGCATTAAGATACCACATTTCCTTAGTAATTCTTCAATTAATAATATTTTGTTTTATTTTCCATCTTTATCAAAGAGAACAAAAATTACCCACATTTCTATTCTTCCATTCAATTTAAGCAAATACTTAATTTGAAGTAGTTCACATTTTATTTCCTTCATTTAAAATACGTATTATTTCCAGAAACACCAGACAAAAAAATACTGTCATCTCTTTATGATGAATTTAAACATGGCATGATTTATCAAACCATGCATATCCTCAAATTTATGTTTAATTCTCACAAAAACACAACACACAAAATATTGAAGAATTAAAATATATTCTGTAAAATAGTTCTGCATGTGTTTTCCAGATATATTAAAGAACACATGTTGGTTAATCATACAATAATAATATTCATGCAATTTATTCCTATTTAAAATGACAATTAAGTGAAGTAACGTAGACTGGACATTATTAACATACATTTTTTTAAAAAAAACACTAGTTATGAAGTGGTTAATTCAAAAATGTTTAAATTAAGGAGAGTAAAAGTAAATTGAGTACCTTTTAAAATTTAGAACTGCATTCTGAAATTAACTTGTCCCATAATAAATTTATTGGGATCCTTTTGAAATTTTACTCCAAAGTTTTTTTAAAATCAATTTGACTTCAGCAACTGGTTTTACGTTCACAAAAATGAGCCACTATTTTTGGCTACAATTACATTACATAATAAGCAAATTTTTTCCTGGAGATCTTTGTTAAATAGCTCTCTTTAGCAAAGTTCATTTCCTTCCACAAGGTTACTCCCATGCTTTTCTTCTATCTCAGCTAATTACATATTCAAAAAAAAATCTTTTTAAAAAAAAAATCACTTTGATTTTTAGAATTAAAATCAAGATAAAAATAATAATAAAATAAATAGCTTTTACAACTTGAAAGAAAAATGAATATTAATTAACTATTAAATAAAAATGATTAATAATTTATTTAATTTGCAAAATAATCTATTGATTCATCTATCTATTAATCATTGGAAAGAAATATATATTTGTTAAATTATTTAAGATAATTATTGTAATTTAAATGTTTTTATTGTGAATATACTATTGTTTGCTGTTATTAAAAGATGAAAATGAAATGAAAATGATGCAGAGTCATACATGCATGCACATGTACTACAACCTAAATATTAAACTATCTTAACTAAATATAATTGAAATGACTATTAATTGTTGACAAAAGGATAAGTATTAATGAATAAAGGATTTTGAAACCATTCAACCAAATATTACACTAACATAAAATAACTTTGCATCTTTCTGACAAAATGTATTAATTCCATTAATAAACAACCCATCTTCCTTACACTAAATACCTCATTAACCACACTAATAATAATGAATACCTATCAAGTGGTCAATAAACTGCATAAGCAACCCATATCTAAACTTTAAACAATCTCCAGCAAAAAAATTTAAAATTCTAAGGCTATTTCATTTTTTTTAATATAATATAACTATTTAATGCAGATACAAAGTATCTTAAACCCTTGTGCCCATTCAGATTGTCACAATATATATATATATATATATATATATATATATATATATATATATATATATATATATATATATATATATATATATATATATATATATATATATATATATATATATAATGGAAATATTACTAACCAAGCTTGTCAACATTGAATGGTGAAATCATTTTAACCATTCTTAAAAGTTTTCTGATAAAACTTCCAACTTTTATAAAAGTTCAAATTCATATCATAGTCATGATATACAGATACCTTAAGCATTATGTTATTTTACACAAATAACAGAATTTACATTAATATTATAATGTTTTTCCTTGCAAATGCATTCTAAATGAAGTTTTAATCTTAATAATTTCTTTAGAAGAATTGCTTTATTCACAGCTTCCATTTCATACAACTATCAATAAGCTGATGATACAGATATCTTATAAATTTACCCAATACAGAAACAAAATGATTTGAAAAATTGTAGTCGGTTTTATAAAAAAAATTTTTTTTCACAACATTCTATTTCACATGAAATGAAAGAAGTACTTTCCAAAATATATTGAACTGTATATACAAAATTTTATAATTGTAAATTTTATATGATGCATGCTAATTAACTGAAGTCTTTATGCAAATACATTGATCATTTAAAATATTTTTTACATTTGAGTTCTACATTAGTATAAAATTTCATAAAAGAAGTTAATTACAGATACATATGTGTGTGTGGGCAAATGAATACGGATAAGTTTTCATCTGATAAATTAAGAAGTAATAATCAAAAAAATGACATTTCCAAGATAACTGTGGTCATGAACAATTTATTGCATAAAAGGTTGGAACAAAATTAAATCAAAGTAGTTCCACTTGGTAAATGGATATTTAGCAGTTCTTCGGGTAATGAGTAAATAAGAATGAAAAATCGCTTAATCTTTTGCTACTTAGCAATTATTAATCTTGATAATCTTTGCACCTTTCCCCTTGAGGGAGAGGGTTTGTTGAAGAGGGTATTGTTTTATAATAAGCTACTTAAAGACTTTTATTAATAATTTCAAAACTATTTCAGTTAATTTATAATTTCTATTTTAATTTCTCAAACAATATTTATAATGTTTTTATGCAAAGTCTTTTTGTAATGATATTTGGATTTTGAGATATATATATATTTTATCGTAGAATGTTGGATTTCATTTTTAATTAGAATTATAGAAAAATATATAACCCCTTTCCCTACTTTACTAAAGAAATTTGTCTATCGCAATTGAGTGGTTTTTCAGAATTAGTTCATTAATAATACTCTGATTACTTAAATGTTATATTATTTTTATGTATTTTAATTGGAAATTTGTACTTACACAATTGCAATTTTTTAAAATGAAATTTCTGCTAGAATTAGTTTCTAATGATAACTGCATTATCATATTTTAAAATTTTATTTTTAAATATTAAAAATCCATTTTTATAATCTTTTTTATTATTTTTAATAATAATAAGGAAGTACGGCTACAAAAACGTAAAATATAAAAGAATGGAAATAAATATGAATTCGTAATTCTTATTTAAAATACAATAGACGGCATTTATTTTATTTTATTTTTTAAATCATTGGAAAAAGAAACGCTCTAGCTTTCATTGACTTTTTTCAATGTTTTTATATAGGTTTTACTCGAAACTGTAACTGATTAATTTTATTGATATTTCTTTTACATTTAAAATTAACGTTCCAGCTTTTATAGAAAAGAGCTTTTTGATGTTTCATTCTTTTCTTTTGAATTTTCTAAAATAGATGCTTTTTTTTTTTTGCATTATATACAGGTGCTCTTTCAAACTGATACTATTAGCAATGTTGTGACCATTCTCAGTTATACTAATAAAAAAAAACAATTATTGTAATATTATAAATAATATGCATAGTGTTATAAGATATTTGTGGGCAAATGATTCCAAATCACTATTTTGATATTAAAATTTGTAATGAGTGGTTACTCATAATCTTCTCAACTGAAAATCAGTCATCATTAATTACAATTTTTCTTGTGGTTTTTACATTTCTTTATATACTGCTACAAGCTCTGAACCAGTTTTATCAATGTAATATAATCCATATCAAAAGACATTGATATAATTTGAGATAATCTCAATAATCAAATGTATTCTGACTTGATTATATGATTATACCATGCTATTTAAACTTAGTTATCTCAAAGTAACTCTACTATTATGGTTACAAAAATGATAAACCCATTCTACAATAATGTAATATAAATGCTCTCATTAATTTACTATAATGTGGTAGTCAATCAACAGGAGAACTAAATTTGATATCCTTAACTAAATATTATTTATGTTATTAAGATAATCTATAATTGATATTTGATTAATAATAAACATTTATAACTTTAACTTTATTGCCTTTGTAATTATTATTCCCAAATACAATACAGACAATAATAGATCAATTACAAATCTAACTGATTGTATCATTGAATTAAAAAAGCAATTATAGAGAGTAAATAAACTGCTAAACATTTTTTTTTTCCTTTTTGTTCCCCTCTCCTCAAAATTCGAGATTATTTGCAGAGTTATTATTGAGTCATGTTAAAATCTTGAGACAGCTAAGCAGTGTTTATTATTGCATATCAGGATAAAACTAAGATTCATATTTTTATAGTTACAAGCAATGAAAGAAATAAAATCAAAGTGGTTTATTAATGTGGAAAAGTAACTGGAATGTGTACTTTAAATCATTTTATTTCTCTTATTTTCAATTTCCATCTCATAATTTCTAACAACTTTTCCTCTCTATTTTTACTACATTAATATAATTCCAAATTATTATTATAGAAATATCTGCAATTTTTTTTTCAGTTATTTTATTTTTAAGATTAACACCAACATTTACAAAAAAATAATTATGGCAGTTATTGTGATCGAAAAACTGGGTTATTTTAATTGTACAGCAACAACTTTAAGAATGTTTATTGTTAAAAGGAAGTTGCCTTGACAACAGTTTGAGATTGTTATTGATATTTTGATTGTCTAAGTATTGATTAGTTTTAGTAATTACTTATAAACCATTTAGCATTATTACACTTATTATTTAGCTAATACTTTGGGTGCAGTTTGATAATTATAAATGCAGTTTGTAATGTTATAATTGACTATTTATTAGTCTGCATTCAGAATAAGTTATATTTACCTATTTAAAGAGATTTATTTAAACTTCTTTGTATCAATAATTTCAATTTTCATGGTTAAGTTGAAATCTTTAGTGTCTATATAAATATATTGGACCATAAATAAAAATGAGATTCCACTTTTATTGTTAAAAGGAGGTTGTCTTGACAACAGTTTGAGATTAGTAATTATTATTGATATTGGGATTGTCTAAGTGTTGACTGGTTTTAATGATTATGTAAATGTTTGGAAATAAAAAAAAGAGAAAGAAGAGCACTAATACATATACTGGAGCTATAAAACTATTTCTCTTGATAAATAGTTATTATTCTATATTAATTACAAAAAGACAGTATTTCAGTTTATGATACTGCAGTACCAGCTAAAATTTATTGGCCGTTAGAACTATTTTCAGAAGAAAAATTTTATCATGGAATATTTTGGAATCTTCAGTTAAAATCAATACTCAAATAGTCATTAATAAATGTATTTTCCTATTCTGATATACTTTTAATAATAAAATATTTAGATGTAGTTTATTGTTGATAATACGATATAAAAAATAGATTCTTGTTAATGGAAAAAATAATTTTGTCATTTATTATTGTCAATGCTTTGTAAATGATATTGTAGTTATATATTGAAATATATTAAAGCTTATTTAATCTTATCAATGTTTCAGATAAGCTTGATATATGTTCTTAACATACGATTTCATATTATGTTGGATAAGTAAATAAATCTTTTTTAAAAAAAATCATTTCTTCTTAGCACTTTTCACAATGCTTTTAATTCAATTATCTAAAAACTGCGAATAAAAGAAATGATTGTTTTTTTTATATATCGGCAATGTGAAAAGAGAGAACGAGTATTGATATTTTTGATTGATATTATCAATTATTGAATATCTTATATTTGCAAATGTCAATATTTTTAGTAATTAGCTTAAAATCAAAGTAAAATAGTAAAATGAATTATTTTTAATTACACATTTTGTTTTCTCTGTTTTTGTTTATTTTAGGGAAACGGAGTACAGCATTTTTCAAGCAGGATTAAAAGTAAATCAATGGAATGCCAAATTATTCAATAATGTGGGTCATGCCCTTGAAAATGAGAAAAGATGGGAAGAAGCATTGGACTATTTTAAAAAGGCAGTCAGGTAATAAATTATATATATATTGACTTTTTTAATTATAACTTTTTGTTGAATTTTTATTATAAATATTTTTATAAACCATATTATATTATATGGTTCGTTTCTTTACAAGGTGAAATGACATTTGCATATTCAAATGACATACTGAGAACAACAATTCCAGTTATCTGTCTAATTTAATTGATTTTTTTTACTTTAATCTTTTAAGGATTAATATAAAAATCATTATTTCTTGAGTCTGCCATTCTTAACACTATTCTAAACCATTCAGATTATTGAGAATTTATACTAAATTGAATAATTCTTGAGATTTTAAATATTAATATGCGGCACATTTTTAGATTGTGATAGAATGTCCAGATATTGCATTAAAGGTCAGAAATATTTAAAAAAAAAAAAATTGCTTAATTATAAATGAATGATTTATTTAGTCATTTAGCATCACTGTATTTGTGAATACATGGAATTCTTTGATAAATATATATATATATATGTGTGTGTCCAGTAATTTATACTTTGTATTTTCATTTTACAGTGGCGGGTTTTTTTTTTTTTTTGTAAAAAAAAAAAAAAAACAGTTATTATGTGTTGAATAAATTTTTATTAAACCTATATATTTTGAAATTAATTGTGTATTCTTCAAAAATAATTTGTGAAATTCACTTTTATAATTTATAATTTAGAGGAGATTTTCTATGAAGTAAAAGGAGAAAAGCAATAATAATCACATGACAATTTGTGATAAGATAGAATGTTTTTCAAATTATTGCATTATTAGAAATTTATGTCAAAAGTTAACTTGTATTTTTCATCAAATAATGGAGATATTTGCATATATATATATTAATTCAAGAATTTTTAAAAAATTATATGAATGTTATATGCATCTAGGATCAGATATTCACTTTGTTTATTTTACTCCAGAATCATCTTTGTAATTGATACATAAGTCTATAATCTGCTTAGATTAGTTTCTAACTAATGGCTTTTGACAGAGAAGAATTTTGAACAACTTCACACTGATGAAAACCATTAGTCAAAAATTAATCTGTACTGTGGTAATATTATTTAATATAAATTGATTATTCAATCTTACAATAGATGATTTTGAACAAAGAGAAAAATTGTATAATGTTTTGAATAATTTCCAGTTTTAACCAATCAATTAAAGACTGTTAATAAACATTTTAACACTGCTATCCTTACTAAATTACTATACCAATGCAAACTGACCACTTGCATCAAGTGTCTAGCAAGTTTCTAAATTAGGGTGAAATCCATTACTTCCCAGATGTAAACACAGCATCATTTATAAAACAGATTAGTCAAACTTTAATGGAAGATTCTTATTCATTTTTAATGTCTATAAAAGTGAAGATTTTTAAGATAAATAATTAATATATCCAGGGCCAACCAATCAATTGGCAGTTGGATATTAATGGTTTATTTAAAAAACACATAAAGTTTAATAATTAATAAAGAGTATTCTGAATATAATAATAATATTTAGTAAAAGATTAGAATTCAACTGGTTATTTTATAGTTAATAATTGGATCACTTACATCACTTAACAGTTCATATCTCTGCAGAGATTTAATATATGTAAATGTCTCTTTAACTCTATAATTTTGTAAGAACACTATTTTCTCACACACATAATTTCTATACAAATCAAATTAGATTCTTGACTAGGGCTTTTTTTTTTTTATTAATTTCCCGAACAACAAAACTAACAACAGAACATAACTTAAACTCAGTACTTAGTACATCATTTTACTGCATTGATTTTATTCTTCTGCAGACCCTCTTCAGCTTTTCTAATTTGCATAAAATAAGACTTTTATTAATATGCAAATTATCTTGTTACTTCTTGCAGTAAACTAATATTCTTTTCTGCATATCATTATTATTTCTTTCTATTTCTGGAGTATTCTATCAATATTTTTTTTTTGACTCTGTGCACATTTATTTATTTATTTACATTTTAAATAAAATATACATGCACATATATAAAATTGCTCCATCTACTCTAGAAACATGCAGAATTTCTTTATATAGAAAAAATTTTATAGAAAAATTTGTATAATTTTTGCTTTATTTATAATATAATCTTATAATTTTAATGTTCTTTTCCGGACTTGGATAGGCCTTGATGAGATTAATTCTTCTTCCTCATGCACTATATGTAATATTGCTTTCTCCTTCATTATTTAATTCTTTAAGCTCATTTTAAACTGGTGAGCTAACTGGTGTTTTTAATTTTGTTTCATTAAAAATATCAGTCTTTTTTTTTCTCTAAATTCAGAATAACCACTACATCTTTTGAAGTTTCTGTTATCCATTCTTTAATATAGTTTATATGACATCTCAAAATTCTGCCATCTTTTAACTTTATTTCATATATTTGTGCAGATACTATTTTTATAATTATTCCTGGTAGCCATTTTCTCTTTATTACATCTTTAATCATACATTTTGATTAACGGTAAATTTAACATTTTCCAAATAGCCATTTTTTTTCTATTTTTATCTGGAACTAATATAAGCAAATATGTTTTCAACATTGTTTTAATAACAATTCTGCATGAGTCTTCTTTGTGGCCATGCTGGGTGTAAAATGTCAGTAAAACATGGCAGCTGCTTGTTTAATATGATTTTTAGCTGTTGTATTGTCTTTTTTACTATTTTATTAGACTGTGGATGATAAATTCTGGTATCAATATGAGCTGTATGCCCTTCAGAGCAAAGAAGTTTTTGAATTTTTCTAAATAAAACCCAATTCCTTATCCATTACTACAGTCCCTGGATAACTGTGTATTGCAAAGAGTTCATTTAAAACTTTTATTACACTTTCTGTCTTTAATGTCATTTAGTACATGATATTCAACCCATTTTAAATATACATCTATGACTACAAATATTTTTTCATGAAACAGTTCTACATGGTCTAAATGAACTTTCTGCCAAGCTTTTGTAGCTTCAGGACAGGATTTAAATTTCTTAGCCGGTAAATTTGCTATGCTTTGACTACTTTCCAGTACTATAACACAATTCATAGTCATAAGATGTCAAGATGTTTATCCATCTTAACATGATGAGATAATCTTTATTTCTATATGTCCACTCAACTATAACTTTACTATTAATATTTTCCAATTTTAAAATGTTTATATAATTTATCTCAGCTACATGTGGTTTTCATGCATTTTTTTCTGGAGTTCTACAAAAAGCATACACATGCTTTATCTGTTAATTTTCTATTGATTGGATTTGTCTTAAACTCAGAATTAAAGAACTATAGAAATTGTCCCTAATTTCAGTTTCTAATTTAACTGTTTTTACAATATTTTTTTTATTTCCAGAGGCTTTAACCAACCTTTTCCCAATGTTGGGTTAATAGTCTGTTCATCTACATATAGTGGTAATTGTTTACTATGGTTACTTACTACTATGGCTATTGTGATTATTCCCCTAATCACTATAAAATTTTCATCTATGTCTAACACTATCACTGTAGACTTTTTTAATTCGACTTCAACCTTTGTTTTTCTATAAATTATTTTCCAATCTTTTAATAATATTAATGATAAGCCCATATGCTGTCAATCTTTATTTGTACATTTTGACTGCAGAATTTCACATTTAATTTAGATGTATCATCACTATCTTACAATCTATTCACTATTACAAACTCTTTCATTGTAAATTCTATTTTGTCATTTGTTACTTGCATAATTTTGATAGATAACCGTCCAATTCACAATTCAAACATTTTTTCATTCTAAATCTGCATTTAGATTTGAAATGGCCTGTTTTTCCATAGCAAGTAGAAGAGATCTGAGTTAACTTTCTAGGTATGTCTTGTAGCTTTGCTGCATTTACACTTATTTCTAAAATATAATATTCGGTCATGTTTTTAAAAGTTTCTATATGGAATACCATGGCCTTATATGTTAATTCCCATTCTATAGTGAATTTGTATATTATTTCCTTCTCATTTAGTAGTATCTCTCTAAGCTTTCTCTTATCCCCCATAATAATTGATCCAGCAACTATTTCATTGATAAATATATTGAATTCTCAATACTTCCCAAGTTCTTAGGATTAAGTCCTATTCACATATAGTTTTATTTTGCAATTGCATTTTTCCACAAAAATAAAGATCCACCATAACTTTTGATGTTATAGCATTAAAATACGTATTTAATTTTATTAATAAATCCTTGTAGGATATTTCTTCTGGTCGTTTTGGATCACATGAACAATTTGCTACATTTAATACATCTTTATTTGACATCCATAATAATATTGCAATTTTAAGTTTATCATCTGTCATTCCATTCATAAGCATATATACTTTGTACATGATTTACATATATTTGCCATTGACCTGGATTTTTTATATAAAATGTTATTGTCATGTTCTGCATTGTTATTTTAACTTCACCACTGAATTATATTACTGATTAAATTCGCTTGTTGAATTCTTCCGTTTAATATTTTTTCCCAATGCTTTGGTTAATTGTGCCACATAATATATCCAGGGTCAACCAATAATTTGGAAGCTGAAACATTTTAATGGTTTATTTAGTTTAATAATAAATTCAAGAGTTTAATTTATTCTGAATATAATAATAATATTTAATAAAAGATCAGTAATTCAGCTGGATATTTGCTAGTTGATAATAGGATCACTTAGATAACTTAAAAGTCCATATCTCTGTAGAGATTTAATATATATATATATATATATAATGTCTCTTTAACTATAATTTTGTAGGCACACTATTGCTCACATATACAATTTCTATATAGTCAAACTGGATTCTTGACTAGAGCTTTTCTTTACTAATTTCCTGAACAACAGAACTGACTACAGATCCTAACTTAAACTCAGTACTTAGTATTTCTTTTATATTACTGCATTGATTTTATTCTTCTGCACTCTCTCTTCAGCTTTGTTAATTTGCATAAAATAAGAATTTTATTAATATGCAAATTAGCTTGTTGCTTCTTTCAGTAAACTAATACTCTTTTCTATATATCATTATTATTTTTTCCTGTTTATGGAATATTTTAGCAATATTAATTTTTCTAAATCTGTACATACAAATTTATCTATGCTTTAAAAAATATAGACATTCCTCCCTCTACTCCAGAAATATTCAGAATTTATTTATACAGGAAAAAATTTGTTGCTTTTTCTTTATTTACAATATAGTTTTGTAGTTTTAATGGTCTCCTCCATACTGGAGTAGATCTTGTTGCAGTTAATTCTTTTTCATCTTGCTTTGTAGTCTTTTTTAAAGTTTCCTGAATAGAAGAAGTATGATCTGTAACTTTTAGTATTTGAATGTCATTTGTCTTTTCAGGCAAATTAACTACTCAATTTTTTTAAAGAAAATAACTGGAAATGAATGCTTCCAACACTGGGTATAATATTTCAGTATAATAACCAATGCACTAAAACTAAATAGTATAGTTTAGGAAATTGAATGGGATAGTGATTATGATGTTTAGAAAACTGATGTCCTGCTGAAATAAATAATCTTGCATAATTAAACTTTACTTTGTATATTGTGTAACCCCTTACTCTTAGGATATAAACATTTTTTCCAACAATTATTGAAGTTTATATATATTTAAAAAAGCAATATAATAATAATATCTAAAAAAGCAAATAAAATCTATTTACTTACTCTAGTTATCAATCAATATTGCGTAATAATAATAATTAAGCATACATTTTAATTAAAGTAATTGAAATATTGTATATATTTTATTTTTGGATCTATTGGTATTTTTATAGAATATAGTTATAAAATTGAAATATTATTCCTGCTATTTACAGCTTTTACAGAAACTTATGGGAGGGATTGAAATGTGTGTGTGTGTGCATTAATATAAAAAAAGATAACCAGCAAAGTAACGATCCAATAAATAACATTAAATAATTTTAATTGATTACTGATTTTTGATTTGTTGTTTATTTGATTTATAATTAATTTTGACTATGATTTTTAAATTGAAATTTAAATATATAATTTTTTACTTTATTCATTTTTTTTTAATAACAATAATTATAATAGATTTAAACAGTAAATAATATATAACTGAAAATTTTTAACATTTTGTGTTTATTTTGTTACCATTTTCAAGTGAAAACATAGTTAATATATTTTTCATTAAATTAAGTACGAGTAATGAGCTATAAAGAAAAGAGTCCAATTATATTTAAAACGGAAGGCAGTGTAAATTAAGTAATTGTTTATTATAAAGTCAAATAACTTAGCATTAGCTTTGTAATCTCAAATGAAATCTTCATAATGAGAAACGTTACTATATATTTTATTTTTTAAAAAAATAACTGCTTTTTCTAAATTATATATGTATCTATGACAAATTGTAATGTTAGATTTTTTTTTTAGATTAAAAGATAAAAGCTCCTTATAGACTTACTTTATCAAAGAAGTTCTTGTGTTTTGTTTTTCCTAAATGTTTGACGGTAGTAAATTATAATGAAAATGAGACGAGATAAATAGATCAATACGCTTTATAAATGCGAAACTGTTTACGTATGATCGGCGAGTTGTAATAAAGACGTTTTGAGTTTAAATTTAAAGAAGAAAAAAAAGTGTTTTAAACATTTAAAAAAAAAACCTATTTTTACTTTATAATTAATATAAGCTCCAGGTATATGAAGAATCCTGTATTTCAAATATTTATACATTAAGCCTGCATCCTGCCCATCTCTCTTCTATGTATTTAAATGAATAAGGTCCTATACATGAGGGGTCAGTGTGACTTGAGGTCAACATGTGTATGGCAATAATATTGGCATCAGCATGGGATTTGGAATTTCCATCATCAGATTTTCAGTGGTATGGATGGCCGAAGAGTTGGAGGTCGGAGTAGATTGAAACCTTTCCATTAAAGTATGGAGATTTATATCTTAATATAAACTGAGCACTGATTGTATATGTATGGAAGATTATAATCTGCACCAACGGATGAGTGCTAGTTTAGTACGTAATATATATATATTGGTGATTATTTCTCTTTTCTACATGTGTGTGGTCATGTGTATCGGTAGTATGAGACAGTGTGGATAGTTGATGAGTACTTGAAGGTCTGGATTCAAATCTCCTATATTTAAAATTAAGCTCTAGGTATATGAAGAATGTCTCTATTTTAAATACTTATAATTAATAGTGATTCTTTTTACATTTATTATTATTGTTAACTTTGCGGCTTTATACTGTTTGTATGGTTTTTTAATTTAACTAAATATAAAATAAAGAATAGTTTCTCATTACTAGAAAGTTTAACTATATTTAATTAAATATTTTGAAAAATAAAAATATTTTATTAATTGCTCTTGTTATACTATAATAATAATGTTGTGATAAAGATGATATTATAGCAACTAGTATTGCAGAACTGCCATATTTTTCTACACATTTTTCTAAAATTATTTATTGATCTTAATAGATTAGCCTCTAAAAGAAAAGCATTATAATAATATATTTAAACTCATAAAAGCTTGCACACTTCCCTCTAAAAATAACTAGATATTCTTGTTAACTAACATAAACGGTTGTTTATGGGCTGTCTACCTGGAAAAATATTTTAAATAGATTAAAAATTCTTAAACTACCTGAAAAATTTGTAATTTTTTTGTATTTTAACTAAAGATCATGATATGCCAAGACATTAATTATAATACTGTGAAGCATTTGTGTGTGAAATACTTAATTATAGATATTATTTTTGAAAATTCTGAAATTTCACCTTATGGTTATGGGATTGTCAATTGTATTATAAATTTAGTATATTTTGTTTTATCATTATACAAAATTAATATTTCAGTATGTAAATATGCATCCATAAATTCTACATCTTTTATATTCATTATCATCCTGAAGTGATCACAAATAATATTTATAATCATAAACATGTCTGACAACTCTTATGGGATACTTTGTATTTGCCATTATTATTCATTAATTTATTTTACTTGTGAAAGATTGCTTCCAAAATGGTAATAGATTACTAATACAAATTCTACTAATATAATCTGTACATTACTAATACAAACTCTACTAATATAATCTAAGAGAATCTTATCAAATATATATTAATTATATTTCCTCACACCAAATCAATATTAAAGTTGGATTTTTATTTATTATACACATATCTGTCTCTCATATCCAAGAGACTCTAAAATCATCAACTATAACAATGGTAAGTAACTGGTGTTTTGGTAGGTAACTGATGATGGTAAGAATAATCAAGTTATGGACTAGATGGCTATTTATCTGTCCTGACTTGTAATGAAGGAAGATTTCATATATTAGAAAAATTATCTAATGTTATATGGAATATTATTTAACTTTGTAATATAAAAAGAAATGATGTAATGGCAATAAATTTGCTCTCTATTATAAAAGCACAAATACTATAAGTTTTATACAATTAAAGATGGAAGAACATAGTTATAGACATCAACAAGTAAGATTTACTTACTTATCTTGAAAATATTTAAAACAGTAAATTCAGATTTATATTTCCAAACGTTTATAAAAATAAAAGAATTTCATATAAATGCTTTGATATTTTTGTATAAACAAGATAGCATTTTAAGATTATTTTGTGAGATTTTTTTAATGCTAGAATTTACAAAGAAAGAAAAATGGTGTACAGTAGGGTCCCAATTCATGCCATTGATTTCAATCCTTTTCTGTCTTGGTATTCAAAATCTATGAAAAGTAACAAATCCTATATAATATTTATTTTAAAAATATTCACATTATGTATATTAAATAATATACTTTGTGGACTCATCCATGTATGATTTTGATTATGAATATACTGATATTTTGGTTTGATTATACAAGCCATCAAAATCATGCACAGATGAACCCACAAAATGTATTATTTATATCTGTATCCTGTGAAAGTCTTCATATAACATATTTACTGCACCCTTGCTAACTGATACTTAAGAAAAGAATAATAGTTCATGATAATCCTCTGGCTTGCTCTTACTTAATAAAATAAGAAATAAATACTAATAATATCTTAATATAACTTCCTATCATTAGACTAGCTCAAATTCAATAATTATCAATATATGGTTCAATTGAATAATAAATAAATAATAAACAATAATTATGAGACATTTAGCAAAAATATAACAGTTGGTAAACATTGAGAACATCTCCATAAAGCCATACTCTCAATGGCATAGGAACACTATCCTTCCACATTCATACATAACACAAATCTATAGTATTCCTACGACTTTGAAATACATTAAATAACTTTAATATATTATTAATAAATTATAATTTCTATTATTAAAATATAATCTCAGATTCTATAAAATAAAATCAGCAAATTGATTAAAAAATACTGTAGCTAAACATGATGAGGGATTTTGCATCATACTTAACTACCCCTCTAAAGTAATAATAATAATAATGTGTCCCTACACTTAGTCTTATTAATAATCCATCCTATTATATAAATCAAATTTTCTTATGTGGCATACAAAATATAATGTTATCTGAATAGAGTGGCAATATGAAAAATATACACAATTTATATGGCATCAGTTTTAAATAATTAATTGTAACTAAAAAATAATATTATAATGATTAAGCATTCAAGTATCTTATTCTGAGTAACACTAATATTTTTAATAAATTTATAGTATTTATTATGTTCAGATATGTTATATGTTTTATTTAAATTTTGTGGACCAGATGTTGTGGAAATGAAGAGATCTATAATAACATTTGACAAGGAAATTCTTTATAAAAAAATATTAACAAATTTATTTTAATTAATCAAACAATTTTTACCAAATAAATATATGATTAATTATTACTGCAAGTAACAAATATAATTCTAAAGCTATATATATATATATATATATATATATATATATATATATATATATATATATATATATATATATATATATATATACACACACAATTATAAATAACCAAAAAAAATTATATTAAATATCATGAAATAAAATGTATAAGCCTTCACTTTGGCTTGATGAATTTACATTCAGACTTATCTTATAAAAATATCAATATATAATTTAAATGTTTATATGTCAAAAATGTATAAAAATTTTGTTATCAATTAACTTAATAAGAAAAATATTTTTTCTCTAATTTAAATAAAGATAAATAAGATATTTCTTATAAATACTTTAATTAATCTAATTCTGTTGTGGGTATATTTCACTTTAATAAATATAAGACAACAAAATATGTATTCATGTATCAAATGATTTGCTTGGGACCACTCTAAATAAATGCGTTTTTTTTTTTTACATGTTCACAAAAAATAAGGTAAAATAAACATTCAAAATTACTTTTAACATCCATCATTCCTTTGTTTTGTAAAATATGGATCTTCAAATTTTTTTATTGATTTAAAATAAAAAATGTATATACAATATCAGGAATAGTAATCGTTCATTTAATATATCTGTAATTATCATTTCTTATTCAACATTATTTGTACCCAAACTTATTTGAAAACCTATCTTGCCATCTAGTTTGAACAATCCATCTTTACAAGTTTATTCATTATTCAACTTTCTCAAGTACTAAGTTTTACAATGTACAACAACTGAAATTCAGATAGTGATAAAATGTAGGATATGAATGAAATAATAACTAGAATAATAACTCAATAGTATAAGAAATAAATTCATTCACATGGAAAACAGTGCAAAAGATTACTAGGTATGTCTTAATCATATCTATGAAAAAATACATCATGGCTTTTTAGCTCTTACAGACAATAAAAACAAGTAACTGACACTGTCCATGGGAATATAAATATTAATACAGGACACTATTCAAAATTCAAGAAAAGATAGGCTGATATTCCTATCCTCTTAACATATCCTAAATACACCCAGGGGATCATATTTTACTTCCCTGTTCACTATCCTACAAATTTCATATATTGATTTAAACAATCAACATCATAAAAAAATAAACTAACAATAATACCAAATAATCCATAAACTATCATTTGAAAAACTATTTTTAAAAAAAACTATGGATACTTTTAGAGAATGGTTTAAAAAAAAACTAAGTTTTGCCACAATACAAATGACTTGGATAAATATATTACTAACACTCATATATCTTTAATATAAATATCATATTGCTTTTATTTTACAAAAACATAAAATTATGAATAATTAATGAAGTCATAAATAACTTTATCATAAAATTTTATGCATATTTACATTTCATGTTGATTATATTTTTCAATAAGAATCGTACATATTAGGTATTCATATATTCTTCATCAATCCACTCATTAATCATAAAAAAAAAATATATTAAATTCCAAACAATAAAAAAAATTGTTATATCTCTTTATAATAACAATAATTAAAATTATCTAGTGATTATTACAACATTATAATTATTTATGACATCCTCTGGTCTCTGGACATAAATAACTATATAATATAGATTCACTCACACAACATTCATTATAAAAGTCTTAATTTTTAAAAATGTTCATAAATATCTAAATTGTTAATCTATTTCAAGATTACATTATTAAAAAAAAATGTCTATATTAGTTTAACCTTAACTAAATGAAAATATAAAAGAATGTTTAATTTTTAATGTTAATTTTTTTAGAAATAAAAGTCAATAAAAATAAATAAAGTTACAAGAATTTTCCTTCCTAAATGTCTCTTGTTGACAACTGTTGAAAGCATGGGGTATTAAACTCTGCATGGTCATTATGACAACCAGTCTTTATTTAAAATTCTTCTCACCAACTTTTCCCGATGTATATTCAATAATGAAGGAAAAAATCGACTTTTTTAAAAATAATAATCCTTAAAAATCACAGAAATTATTATCCATCCTGATATGAAAAGTTGTTTGTACAGTCCATTTTTGTAATTTTCAGGATAATAATAATTTATTTCACAATATTTAAAATATCCATTTTAAGTAAGTAAATCATTTTTCTGGGTACATACTTATATCCAAGGATCCTTCGATGACAAATGTATCATATACTGCATACATTTTTTAAGTTTATTTTTCCAATAAATCAGACATATTACTATTATTTCTGGAAATATTCTCCAATTAATTATAGTTTGCATAATATTAAGATGAGTTCTGGCTTCAATTTTTAAAATTGTGTTATTATTAACATTGTATTTTCCATTAAACATTTTATTTTCTTAGACAGTTATAATGAACAGTAATTATAAAGTCAGGAAATTCGAATTATTTATCCAACATTTAATAATTATCATGAAATGGTAATAATAATTGTTCAGGACAATATAGCATTTTTCATTTCCACTTTCTCTTAAAATTAAAACATATTTTTATTTCTTCAAATGTTTTATATTAAAATAATGTCTTTTAATAATTATTGCTTTTATTAGAATACTAATAGTCATAATATAATATATATTTCTTGAGAATAAATGTTCATACTGTTGAAGTATTCCATAAGAAAAATTATTAAAATTCTTACACAAACTTAACATGGTTATGCTCCAATAAAACCATCAGCATTTGACCATTCTTCTCCCGATATTTCTTATAGTAAGTTTACATTCCACAAGTTAATAATGAGGGTTTTAATTAAGCTTCTAAACAGATTCACTGATAGGAAATATTAAATTTATATTTGAACATATTGTTTTAACAAGTAATAAATTCTTTATGTTTCAAACTTTATAAAATAATAATATTTTAAAATTTAATTTCAAACAATTTACTGCTTATTTTATTAAATTACAAACCTATTATAATATATAACTTTGCATAATTCTATCCCTTGTAATACAACAATACACAACACTGTACAACAACTCCAATTTCATACACCTGTCTATTAAACAGCAGCAAAGTTTTTTTCCTGATACTAATGGCAATAGTCAGTAATCTTTTTTGTTGCTATATTGTTTAGCTCAATCTTTCATGTGCTACTGTTATTAATCCCATTATTATAGCAACCATTGATTTTTAAAATATTAAAGTTTAAAAAAAATTACATACAAAAATATACTTTACAGTTTATAATATATATATATAAGTAATAAAATTACATCGCAAATAATTTCAAAAACAAAAATATGATGTAAACACATTTAGTAATTTTATATGCCAATATTTTAACCATTGATATTACTAAAGGCAAATACTTTAAATACAAACCAATATCTTTGTAAAATCTATATACATATATTTTTATATAACCACTGCCATTTTCAAATCATAAATAAATGTATATACCAAAAAAAAAAAAAAATTGAAATAAATAATAACTAATAACAACAATATATATATAAACTCCTGTGTCAAAGCCAAACCAAAGAAATACTTTGATGGAAAGGGTAAATTTTTCCAACCATTACAATATATATATATATATATATATATATATATATATATATATGTGTGTGTGTATATATATATATATATATATATATATATATATATATGTGTGTGTGTGTGTGTGTGTGTGTGTGTACTTTACTTCCAACTACTTTTTACCTGAGAGAAGCTTTTCCAAAACATTAAATGATTCTGTGATGCATTTCAACTGAACTAGTTATTTCAAGTTATCCTGACATGTATTTTATCTCAAAAACTGTTGATATACATAAATAAATTTATATCTATTAAATTATAGTGTCATTTTTTAAAACAGGAAAACTATGTATTGTATATTATTTGAAAAAATAAGTGATAATTGTAATTTAATATATGTAAATTTGATTAGATATATAGAGCAAATGCCCAAGAATATTTGAAGTGTAATACATGCCTGGATGAAGAGACTGATTCACTCATAATGAATACTTTGAGATAGCTTTATATTTTCTGATGCTTTTGTAAATGGTTTCTCTCAAGTTAAAATTAGATGGAGATTAATTTATTATTGAAAGTTACTTTCTGGGTGTGTTTAGAAAAAAGTTCATTGCTCACATATGAAATAAAGAATTTAGTATGGATAAAATATTGATGAATATATAATATTTAAATTTAAATCAGAGCTTTAGGATAAACTTTATGAAATTTAATATTTCATGTTATTTGTAATTTAATAGAAATAAACATGTAAATATATAAGCAAGCCCTCGTGCAATTGTAGAGTTTAAATCTTCTGTGCAGATGATCTGAGTTTGAATCTAAATCAAACAAACTTGAACTCTTTAATCACCTTGGAATTTTTATTTCAGGTAGTTGGTTTCTATTCAATTCAGCCAAAACATTCAATTTATTTGATAAATGGGTATCTAGATATTCTTAATTAGAGATTAAAATAAGTACAAAAAATTACTCCAATGCTCATCATCTGGCAGATGGTAAGCCTATTGAGCATTGCCTCGTGTTTTTCACTATTTTTCTATAAGAAGCTACTAGAGAATACTTTGTCTTGTAGAGAGCTACTATATGGCTTTTTCCCCTTCTTGTAAATGTCAATACTTACTTATAGTATAATTATTTTAAAATTGCATATATACATTAAAATGCAAAATTATGCTTCTTTATTCTTTTTGTGATAGTGATTAAATGTAAAATATGATTCCTAATTATAATTTTTAAACAAATTCTTTCTTACAGTGTAAAAAAGCAGTAGACATTTTTGTGATATGAGCATCACATGATCATACGTGTGAATTAGAAAATTAATGTTTTTATTTTCTACAATTTTTTTTTCAAATGGCGAAGAAAAGAATCAATGGGTTTTTAAACAAAGGATTTAGAGGGGTTTTTTTTAAAAAAATCCAGGAGAAAATGAGCAATGGAAATGTTATATGGTAATACATAGTTGTTGAAATATAAGATATGTATTAATGGAAAGAGATATGTAAAACTATCAAGAAAACCATGTAAAGAATTGATATTTTTAATCTTCAGAAATTTTATAATGTACTGAATATAGAAATTACAAATCACTTTAAAATATTAATAGATTTTTAAATAGTTAAGAATTGAGCAGTGTTATAGATATTTTGTTAAGAACAAATACAAAGCAATAATTCTCAAGTGAATCTATTGCTGAGATAACATAATGTATAAAAAAAAGAAGAAATATGAAAATACTTTTAAACAGTAAATGTCTGTAATTTTGTAAAATGTTAGGAAAAATAGTTAATGATAACAAACGTGAATATAATTGTAAAATGGAGAAGAAAGCTGTAAAAAAGAATAAAAGTCTTAAAGATATAAAAAAATTTGGTATTAGAATGAACTTTATTCATGTTTGTTTAATAATGAAAAGAAAATATAGGGTTGACAACATGAATACTATTTCTACCAAGAACAATATAATAATAAAGTACATGAATAACACATATAATTATGTCATTATCATTTGAAATGCCATACTCTTAAATAAAGAAACAAGATATGCAATACAATCTCTAAAGATTGGAAAAGCTCCATGTAATAGTGAAATTATTATAGATATTTTAAGAGAAGTGAAAAAGTGAAAGCAAATGTTATACACCAAATGCCTAAATAATAAGAATGTTGCAGATATCTGGAAGAATGTAAAAATAGTATCATATTTATAGAATATGAAAATATGAAGTGCAGAATTATCAATCATATATAGTATTGCTGAAAACCATTTATAGAAAATTTTGGATTCAGCTCAACAAAAACAAGCTGATTTTAAAACTAGTTATAGCAAAATGGATCATATTTAAATAGTAAGAAAAGTTATAGAAAACATCAGTTGATATGGATTGCCATTTTGCTTTGTACTTGCAATTTTATCTCTATAAACAATTTTCATGAGGTTAAAACTATGAACTATCATGACACAAACCAGAAAGTTGTTGAATTCTGGATTACATTATGCCATGAAGAATACTGGAATTGGTTGCATGATTATTTCTCCCCTAATACTTTTATATCAGTTTTAAGGAAAGTATTCTGTGAAATAAAATAGAAATTTAATGGTAATTTTTACAAATACTATAAGATATAAACAAGAAAGTAGAAGTAAAAAAAAAAACAATATAGATGCAATATAGACTGTTAGTAATGGATTTGAATAAAATAATTGTAAATATATTGAACACATTGTAAATATAAATGAACATAATGGATGAAGTTAATTATAAAATTAATGATTGGATATATTAAAAGAAAATAATTCCATATGGTAAAAAGTAAAATTTTTAATAAATGTATTTAATAGTGCTTAATTAGGCTTTTAAAACTGGGACACTTAGAAGAAGAGAAATATAAATACTGCAGAACACTCTTCAAAGTATAAAAAATTAACACATTTTTGTTGAGAATAATCTATTGATATCAAAAAGTAGCTCACACATCAATAAATTTGACTGAACACCACTGCATTAAAATATATTCAAACCTCTAAAATGCATCAGTTAGCAGTAGAGATAATAATTAGAAAATCCAAGTAGTCCAATTTATTTGAAAATGAGGTTAACTAAAGGAAATGAATTTTTTTCATATATATTGTATCTGAAAATCTTAAGATATAACATTTTTTATATATATTACTAAGATAAAAAGTTGTGTTATTTGATTAGTTTGATTTTATTTTTGTTATAATAAATAATTCTAATGAAGCTCATGATTATATACGATATTCTTTTTATGTTTGAATCTGGATTACTATTTTAATTTGCTTAAAGCAGATTTCATTTTAGAAAATAGTATAGAAAGTAATTGCTGATAACAAATCATTCTAAAAAAAAAAACTAAGATTTTTTTTTTAATAGTTGTCTGATCCACAAAAATCTTTGACTACTTAAAAATATATAATGATGAAATACATTTCAGAAAACTTGACAAATAACCATATATTTTGATAAATAACCATTTTTATTTACTATATATTGTAATGATATGGAATTAAGTGATATCAGGAATAATGTAAATTATCATCATCAAAAGAATTGCAGTGTGGTTTTGAAAAATGTGTTTTTAATTAATGCGCAAAATTTTTTTGAGACTATCCCTTTAACTGTGCAGTATAAAATTTGATTAGTGCACTTTTTATTTTGAGGGAGCAAATGCTTAGAGGTATAATTAATTGGCACCTCGTGAGAGATGCCATCCGAGTCCACCAGAGGTGCAAGACTTGCACTTGACAGTTGATAGTATCTTCACTACTTTCATCAAGGCTAGACATGCAGCACACTTATTGTTTACTCTCATCAAAAAAAAATTTGCTATTATTTTCTTTTTAAATCACCCTTTGTAGCCATGGACACAAAAATGGGACTAAATAAAAACTCATCACCTTGGATACTAAGCTTGATGTTATTAAACGATTTCATAATGGTGAAAGCAAAGCTAACATTGCAAAATACTAGGCTTAGGTGAGTCAAGAATGTGCACCATTTTGACCAAAGCAAACAAGTACCGGGGAAAAGGCGACATGGCATCTGCATCAGTAAGTATGCAATGCACTAGAAATAGAAGTCTGCTGATGATCAAAATGGAAGATTTGCTTTTCATATGGTTGGAAGATTGTAATCAGAAGGGCATTCCTATTGAAGAAATAAATTCAGAAAATGTGAGAGAATTGTTGGAATCACATTTGAAAGACTTAACTGATGACAATCTTCTTGAAATTCAGCATCAACGTGCATATGGGGAAGATGAAAATGAAACAGGAGAAAAGAAAATAGTTCCTAAAGAAATTTTTATTAAAAACCTGGTAGAACTATTCAATACACTTGAAAAACAAAATAACTCGTATGCAAGATCATCCAGATGATGAAAGAAGCTTGAAAATTTGTCGAAGGCTAGATAAACAAACTGATTGTTATTGCAAAATTATGGATGAAAGGAAAAAAGCTACAACTGCTCAATTAACATTAGATTTTTTTTTCCAAAAAATAAAATTTAAATCTATTCTTTTTTTTTAATAAATCAATTAATAATTCATTAATTGTATATTTCAGTATATCTATATATATTTTGAACAAATAAAGGATTTTTTCTACATTTTTTATTTTTTCCAGGATTCATTATAATTATTTCCATAGGTTTTTAAGTTTGATTAGTGCGGGTTTTAATATATGCGGTATAAATGGAGAATTTATTAACTGCACTAGTCAAAAGATTCCTGTATGTTGAAATGTGAATTATGGAAAAGGTCTCTTTTCTCTGTGAATACAAACTTGACCAACATGAAGACTAAAAGCAATTGTCTTGTCTTTCTACACTCTCTCTTCTTACAATAATTTTCTATAATCTGAATTTATTCTTTACAGAGATGCTATGGAAGTTAAAAAAAGAATTAAAATATTTTCCATCTTGATTAATATAAGCAAGCTAAATTTAGTCATCATTATTCTGGGGGGTTAATTATATTAATCCTTTAAGTAAATATAAATTATAGGCATTCTAAAAAAAAAAAACTCGTTTTAAACAAAAATATTTTTCTTTCTTTGTTAAATTAAAGTTTACATTTTTACCAAAATTACAACTAAAGTAAAATATTTGCATTAATGAGGCATTTCTAATAATTGATTTTAATAATTTACAAATTAATTAATCCAATTTAAATTTTTTCAGATTTTAATATAAATAATTATATGCAAATTGTATGAGATCATTTCTATTTTACCTGTTAAGCTTTATATATATATATATATATATATATATATATAGTGTATATATATATATATATATATATATATATATATAAACACACTAATAAACAGCAAATCTCACCATCATTATATTACTTGTCGAAATTGTATTTATAAGCTTTAAACTCCTTATATGATATTTGTTTACAGTTTCTAAATGTATTTATTCGCCATATTATATAAGAATTGTATAACTCTATACACTGTATGTATTTTTGATATTCAACTTTCTCTCACTCAGGTTAAAATGCAGTATTTTGTTGTCTTGTCCATTTCACTATTAGCTTAGTGATCAGTAGATTTCTAGCAAAAATATTTTTCTAATTTTATTCCTGACTAAAGAAAATTTTAAAAAAGAGTATAAAAGTAATTACTTTGATGCTTGGATATTTTGACCATTTAAGCAACTGCATACTTTTGTAATTTGGTTTCATCATTCTAAATGCTTTAAGACCAAGTCATTTACTTATTCAGTCATATAGAATGAAAACTAGGTAACTTATAATCTTTATATTTATTGTGGCAATTATTTACAAAATTGAAGACCCTTATAATAATAATAATAATAATAATAATAATAATAATAATAATAATAATAATAATAATAATAATAATAATAATAATAATAATAATAATAATAATAATAATAATAATAATAATAATAATAATAATAATAATAATAATAATAATAATAATAATAATAATAATAATAATAATAATAATAATAATAATAATAATAATAATAATAATAATAATAATAATAATAATAATAATAATAATAATAATAATAATAATAATAATAATAATAATAATAATGCTGCTGCTTGACATCTTCCTCATCAGTTGTGAAAGCATTGCAATTACTTTGTCAGTGCATCAATACTCATCTTAAGCCTTTGAAATAGAACATTAGATGAGAAGAAACTAAATCTGATCATTAACATTAGTTGTTATATATACTTTTATAATTATTCTCATTTATTTTATGGAACTAGTTAATATCCCAAGTAGTTGTAAAATCTTCAGTAATATCTGATAATTAAATTGAATTTTGAAATACTTTTATAAAATAAGAAGTATTGTCCATTATTTGTAGTAATTAGCTTTTTGGAAATTTTGATTATATTAGGGAGAAGAACTCATTATTTTAAATAGAATCTTTTTGGATAATTTTAATATATAAATATTAGTAATGCATAAATGGAAATTAAACATTGACAATGACATTTTATACAATCATTTAAATAATAAATGCTGTTATCTTAAATGGCATACATTCCCACTTAGCATTCAACAATATTCACTTCTGTTTTAGTCATTCAAACAATTGCTTTTATAATTAAATATAACTTACTAAGAAAATGGTCTTTTTGCTTATTATACTATAACGTTTTCCATTTTGCTAGGCCACTACATGCTAATATAAACTGCGCGTGAGTTGATCAAGCTATGTCAAAAAAAGAAGAAAGTTATATTTCTATTCTAAAAACATAGCTATATTTCCTGATCAACTCGGCCTATTAATTGTTGAGAATTGTGCTATTGATGAAATCAGCTTTTAATTTATTTAATCTGGGCACCAGAATTCCTAAGAATTCACTGAAATCGCCATATAACATCTCACAAATAAAAAAAATACTTTTAAACTAATCGGTATTGCATCATACCATAACGAGAATTATTTTTTTAAGATTATTATTCCTGGGCTTATTCAAACATATTGGCAAAGGTAAATTACATTTTTAAATCTTATTAAACTACTAATAGATTTAATAAAAAAAAAAATAATAACTATTATTAATAACGGACAAATGAAAATTGATATTAGAAATATTTTTATTATTATAACAGATTAAAAATCTGTTTAAGTTAGAATGAGAATTCCTAATCAAGTAAATCAGAGAGAATACATATTAATTCAAATATGATGCAATCAATAAAATAAAATAATTAATTAAAAAGTTCTGGTATAAACAAAAGTCTCTTGTACAGAAAAAATGAAAGTCTCTATCGGGATTATTTTAAGACTTGTTTGCAAACACTTAATTTTATCACAATCAGGAATAAGTAGTCTTAACTTACCGGTAAGTTTTGTGAATTCAGTAGTAGATACTATGCATAGTTTTTTGGGGTTGAATTGAGCTCACGGCCTTTGATTATTAGTTGATATTGGTGCTGGTTCCATAGGCTAGTCGTGTAAGCTTCTCTGGTGTCCATCGGTAATGATGTCAGCTAAAGCTCCGGTCTAGTCTCATATGAATAACTTTTTCATCGTAGAGTGGTCTGGATTCTCTAATCCAAAACCAACCAAAAGAATATCAGCTAAACCAAGACGTTATTCAAACTGATCTCTGCCTTTTATACTCTCTAGAGGTCCAGTTTTCCGACTTCTGCGCATATCTTTTGTTTGTCAAAATATCCGTTGATAATCTTATATATTCTTTACAAAATTTATGTTACAAAGTCTCTATTTTTTTCAGCATAATTCTGCCATCTTTAATTAGTTGAAATATTTTTACTTTCTCTTATCTAGATTGGTAATTTGTGTCTTTTGTTCTCTCCAATTCTAACTTTTATTTCTAATTACATAAAAAAAAAACGAAAGAATAATTTAACTTTCATTGTACGTTATTTTTTTTTTAAAAAAAATTAGTCAAAAAAAAAATCTAAATTTACTTTTATTTTTTTAGCTTTTACCAAATGCCAATATATTTGCAACGTATATAAATAAACATTACAATACATATTGTCAAATGGTAAGTGGGAGTATAGATTATATACTATAACAGCATTTATTATTTAAATGAGTATATAGAATGTTATATATGCATTCATATTGTGATTTTTTTTGTATTTATGTATATATAGAAAGAATTATCAGGTAATTTACTTTAGTGAATTAAGACCAGTCGAAAATTTACATCCTAAGACATTGATGAATATTACTTTATTAAAAATCATAAAAATAAATAGCTTAAAGTGCTTATCATAGTCTGCAAGCCCCCTGTTGATGATAAGCTTTCAACGAGTTGACATTTTTGTCAGTCTAAAACTTTTGGTTTATATTAATATACATATACAATTATTCTATTGCATTTTGTCCTTTTGCAAAACAAAAAAATATTTATATATATATATATATATATATATATATATATATAAGCATACATATAAGTTATTTATATAGTTAGACAACATAGTCATACTAATATATATATATACTTTCCAAATCATATCAGATCAAAACATTCAAAATAACTTAATATTTTCATAATTTTTAAAAAATTATTTTAAAATTAAATGATTAAAATTTATTTTTAAAAAAGTTATCTCAAAAATATAAATCTATCCACAGGGTGTAAACAACATACAGTTAAGAAAAGAGATAATCTTCAAAATGTTTAGCTCTAAAGATGAATTTCTGGGTTTTGAGGATGAAGATTAAAAAGTTACCTAACTACAGTGTTCCCTAGTTACACTTTTTGTAGTCATAAATAACTATAAAATTAGTACAGTAAATCATTATGGAAACTCATGAAAAAAATGTAGAAAATTATTTTTTTGTCTTTAAATGTGTATAAATAAGGTGGTGATGGTGTATTTATACATTGCTGCATTCTATACTACAGTAAAACAATAAGTAATTAAAATGTAAGGGAGAAAATTCCTAAGGCATTATGTGTCTCTTTATGAGTCTTAAGAATGTATAATTTACCATGAAGATTATATATATATATATATTGTATATATATATATATATATATATATATAGTAACCTCTGTCTTCTTCACTTCTTCATTTTATTAGATTTATAAATGCCCAGGTGCCAATTCTATACAAGATAGAATAAAATTTATAATTGTAAATTGCTTTTAAACTTATTTAAAAGATTCTTATATTGTAATTATTCCATGGCTTAGCTCAGTTGAGGTTATAGGATATGGTATTCATATAGGAGGCAAATAAGGATGATAAAAACGTCTATAAACAATAATTCTATAATGTTAATTTAAATATGTTCTAAGCATCTATTCAATAATAAAACTTGCAAAATTGACAATTATTACATTTATTACAGTATAGACAATGATGAGGATTGGGTATCTTTTTATCCGCATCACCACCTATTCTAAGCAAAGTAAAATATATTATTGGCATTGTAATACTGAGATTTATCAACTCCAGACAAATTAAATAAAACTTGACTTATACTGGCAAATTTATATATTCTAGGGCTATGTTATGTTAAGCATATATGTGTGTGTGGAAATGGAGAATCGTACGTATATAATCAAGCAATTCATATGGGCTATTAATTCAAATAAAACATTTATTAAAAATAAAAGTCATAATAAATAAATAAAAATATTATTTTATGCACCTTGCTAACTAATTACATTTCTTCTACAGTAAAACCAAAATTGACTAATATTTAATATATGAATCATTTATTTTTGAATATGTGCATTTTTATAACATTGTAAATATAATGTATTTCTAAAACATATTTTTATTAGCTTATTTATAAAATACATAGTGCAACAAATTAATCATTTTTCTATATGTATTATAAACATTTATAAAACACTTATCTGTTATAATCAGTGTATATCATCTAACATTAACTATACCAAATTGAAGAAAGGAAGGGGAAAAATAATAACCAAACACTTACACCTATATACATGAGGGTTAAATAATATCTCCAAACTCAATCTAAATAATTTAATCATTCCTTGACCATTTCTACCTCCAACTACACCCAATATACTTCCTACATAAACACACTTATAACAGACAAGGTTTTAATTCTTTATTTTTTTAAATAAACTTCATTAATGAAATTAAAGCATAATAAATACCCATTCATTACATGTTAAGTTTTTTAAAAAAAATTTGAAAGTTGAACGAAACACATCTCAATTTCAAAGACAACAGTAAATTATAACATAAAAAAAAATGTCTATCCGATTGTTAAAGCATAATTTGTTAAGAATGACAATAGTTTTTTTTATCCTAGAATTCTGTGACAGGCATTATTATAACATTTGCATGCATTGGAATTATTTTATTATATATGCGCGAATAGCAAAGTTATACAATATTAAATTATCCTCTTGATATAAGATTAAATAGATACACTCTTTTATTTTAAATTTTATTTTGCAAAATATTGATAGAAAATTCTTAAAATTGAAAACATACATCCAGCGTTTAATTATAGTGTTTAATAAGAAAATTTTAGCTAGCTTTATTTTAAACAATTTTGTCATTTTAATATTATTTAGCTTTAGTAATACTTTAAAATAAATCATAATTACTTAGCTTATATAACATCCAGGCATTTTAAAGGTAGTGAACATGGATCATTATTTGACAGAAATTTGGAGCTGGCTTCTCTCTGGGGGGGTTTATCTCCTCATTTTTATATTATTTCAGTAGTATAATAGAAAATTCTCCACAGATATATTATTAGAATCCTCGCGATGTTTTTTTTTTTATTTGTTCTAATACTCTTAGAGAGTTATTGATTGTTTTAAGCTTTTTTTATATATATCTCTTCTTCCTTGGAATTTTTTTATACTTTCCTTCAAGTTTTAAACTTTCTGTCTCTCTTCACTCATGCATTCTGTGTTTTTTTATTACAATCAACTTTGGAAGTGTGCCAGAATTTTTACTTATAAAATTTTAACAATACAATATTTGAATGGAATAAAATATAATAAAAAAAATATTAAATATTAATTATTAATTTAGAAATGTTATTCACTATTATACAAATAATCTTTATCATTTTAAATATAAGATTATGAACAATACATAATTAGTAAATAATAAATAAAATATAGAAAAGAAAATTCTAATTAATAATATATCTATGTATCTGCTTATTATGACGTAATTTTTTTTACTACATACAAACATCCCTGATGTTGTTCATCCTCCTCTTCTACTACCAAACATATATAATCCAAAACTCTACCAATCAGTACACTTAATTAAAGTTTTAATTTTTTTAAATCCTAATTTTAACTAGCAAATTACATCACAATTCATTTTTCTCAGATAATTAACTTTAGCCATTATTAGCACAAATGAGAACTTCCCACATTTCTTCCTGGTGCCAACCTGGAAGGTCACAATATATAAACAGAATACATCAACAAATGTAAAAGTACACTCACAGAAGAAAAGGTAGATTCTCAAACATGTACTTTTTAGTATAAATACTAAATATGAAAAATTAGGATACTAGACTTTTATTACTAATATTTAACAGGTTATTTAATTATTGTTAATTTATTAGCCTTCTTTTGAATGATATCATAGAAGATTTATTGAATAAATTAATCATTAAACCTGGATTATCTAAACTTCATAATAAATTAACAACATAACAATTCATCTCAGAAATTATAATTATGTCAGACATCTGGAGAAATTAATAGGTATCATATATATATATATATGTCTATTGAACAAAATTTCTGGAGAAATTAATAGGTATCATATATATATATATATGTCTATTGAACAAAATTTGTTTGTAAACTGAAATTTTTTACTATACCAATAACGTCTCACAAGTATTACATTTCTAAACAAAATACTTTGACTGTTTTTGCAATTTTTTTTTATCTAAGAATTGTATACATATATATATATTAAAGTTTTAAATATTGAATTTTTCATTATTTTATTTAATATTTTTAAAATAAATTTTCAAAGCTATTTGATTTATTGTATTATTGATTAATTATAATTAAAAATAACAGAGAATTACATAATTTATTTTAATATATATTTAAAATAGTAAACTATGATATATGTATTGCAAAAATTTATCAATATATATTTATCACAATATTTATCAAGATACGATTTTGTACTTCTTTTAGGAGACAACGTATTTTTGATGTTTAAAAAAATTATATTTATTACACTTACAAGTGGTATCTGGTGAGAAGCCTTTTATATTTTAATATAGTTCTTTATTAATTTTTTATATTAGCATAATCATGATTAATAAATGTTTTTAATAGTTATTTGGATGTTTTTGAGTAAAGGTTTATAACAATGTTCATTAATTATTTTTAAACTTATATTTTTTATTGAATATAAATGACAACTAATGGAGCAGATTGTTTTTAATGATTGTATTGAGCAAGAAAATTAAAAGGATTAAATTTATTTTTTTATTCAAATAATAATTAAGAATTATCCATAATTTGCTAAATCATATATTTACAATTTCTTAAAGAAACTTTATTTTTCAAATAAGTGATAACTTTTTTATTCTCTATGGTCTATGCTATAGAATGGGTGACCAACTTTTCCTGTTCATAAGATCTACTTTTTATTTTTAAAATGTGTTACGATCGACTTGTTGTCATAGGCGATCGACTTGTTGTCTTAGGCGTAGTCTAAGTGAAGAGAGGTGCGAAATACATACTATGTTTATATATCTACCTAGTAAAAAATAATTATTTAATGGGCCAAAAAACTCATGTCCGGGGAATTAAAGCAACATGAGTAATTATGAACAATATTTCTTAATTCAAATTAGCTACATTAAGTCAAGATTAAAAATATTATTTTCAATAATCATATGACTTAGTGGACTTCACCTATCTAGAATTGAACAAAAATTTAGAGCACAAACAAAAATAATAAAAAAACTTGAAAATCTTGACTTAATTTGTTTCACTCGTTATCGATAGCTCTTGTCAGATTGTCTTCGAGATCGACCAAAATTGGCTTTGCGATCGACCGATGGATCACGATCGACTTGTTGGCCACCCCTGGCTATAGAGAACACAGATACTATCAAAATTAAAATCAAACTGCAACATTTTATATTATTTTTTTTATGAACTAAATGAAAACAATCTATATGTAATCTCAAAATCAAATTTAAAATCGCGTGTGTATTGATATGTATACTGTTTAAAGAAAGCTGTCTTGACAATAGTTTGTTATTGATATTGGGATTGTTTAAGTGTTGACTGGTTTTTAATACAAAACTTAATGTAATTTTAAGGGACTTGAACTTAGATTTTCAAATTGCCCACAACTATCAAATCTATCTTATACAACTGATGATAATTATAACTATATATATATATATATGAAAAAGATAAATGCTCTCCAAGATACATATTTTGTGCTGAACCAATACTCATCCGTTGGTCCAGATCACCATCTCCAAAACATATATACAATCATTGTTCAGTTTATACTTAGATCACAAATCTTTAAATTTTAATGGACAAGTTTCAATCTTCTCCACTCTCCAACTCTTCAGCCATCCATATCATTGAAAATCTGAGGATGAAATAATCAAAGCCCTGATCCCTCACACATAGTGCCTTAATATGTCCATTTAATTATACAGAAGAGGGATGGGCCGAATACAGGCTGAATATGTTGTTTATACTAAGCTTAATGTAATTATAACGGACTTGAAGTTTGGAAGTCTGACTTCAAGTCTCTTATAATTACATTAAGCTTAGTATAAACAATATGCCCTTATTTAAATATTACATATTCAGCCTGTATTCTGTCCATCCCTCTTCTGTATAATAAAATGGACATATTAAGGTCCTATATGTGAGGGATCAGATTGACTTAAGGTCGACATGAGTATGACAATAATATTAACATCATCAAGGGCTTTGAGCATTTCATCCTCGGATTTTCAATGATATGTATGGCCGAAAAGTTGGAGAGTGGAGAAGATTGAAGCTTGTCCATTAAAATTTTGAAGATTTGCAATCTTAGTATAAACTGAACAGTGATTTTATATATGTGTTGGAGATTGGAGATCATTTACCTTTTTTACATGTATGTAGTCATGTGTATCAGTTATATAAGATAGATTGGATAGTTGTGAGGAGTTTCAAGTCTCTTATATATATATATATATATATATTGAAGCAATGGATCTGGAAGTCCGATCCATGCTTCACAGCCTCCTATAAACTTAATTAGTATTATAGACCTGAATTAAGTTTATAGTCCAATATCAGCAGGGTTTTGCATTAAAGCTAAAATTAATTACATTTATTAAATGTGTATTTGCAGTTAAATATTTTGTTTTAAATAAATTCCATTCTAAGATTAGATTTCTGTTAATAAAAATTACGTGTAAAACCTATTAGTCAAACATATATATACGTCAAGCATATATATATGAGTGAATGCAAAATTCTGCTGAAATAAAATGCTTATATTATTAAAAGAAATAATATATTTTTTTGTTAAAATCTTGTTAAAATATGGTGTATGATTTATTTTGAGATAAGCCCGCCAACATTTTCTAAAAGAATGTATGCTTGTAATTAGTGAGCCCATTCAAGTCAAATTAAAGATGGCTTTCTCTTTCTTTTTTAATTAATAAAATTCAAACTTTAAAGAAAGAAATTTAGGATAAAAAAGTAAAAGTTATTTTTAGAAAATGTTACCTTGAAACAAAGGAGCGTGTGGGTGGGGTTATCAAGTTCTAAAATCATACAAACAATAGAGGGTAGCTTACAAAAAATGTATAAATAGGAGAGTGAACAAAAGACTAGGCTATTCAGAGATTTCTTGCTGGCATTCAGATTTCTCTTTGGAGAACTCTTTCAGATTTTGCTTGTGGAGATTTTATTCCAAAAAGTTAGACAACTGTCGTCTTCAAAATCATGGAGAAGTTTGAACATGCTCAAGCTAAAAGTCATATGAATTTGATGGATTCTACTATGCTTGGCTAGGCAAATAAATAGCTTTGCCTATTGCTGAGGTTCCTAAATACCATCAAAATGCCATAGTATCCACCTAATAGTAATCTGAACTCTGTGCCCTGTCTGTAGGACTTTTCGTAAAAGCATGCTACTTATTTCCACTTTCCTTGTCCGGACAAATACCTATTGCGGGCGGATCAAGCTACGAACGCCATAGAAAACATGACCAAGGAACCAGGACAGTAATCATATCTCTCCTCCATTGAACTATTTACTTTCTACCCTTTTGTTCATATCTTTCTTAATTGAATTATATTATGAATTGTTTTATTTAATGATATTTGTAATGTAACCATTTTTATTAGACTAGTCTTAAATATATATATATGTGATCATCTATCTATATTTAACTTTTTTTCCTTCGCTGTTCTTCATTACTAACATGTGTAAATATTTTGTATTCCATTGCGGTTAAATTTAAAAGTTAATTTTTTTCATTTAAAATCTTTTTCCAATTTTATTTATGTTTCTAAATTCCGTACGAGTAAGTTTCCTTTGTTTGCCAACTTGATCTCCTCGATAACGCTTCTTTTGTCCACCAGTAGCTTATTACGTATATCTCATTTAGCTATATACATTTTAAATAATTTTTAAACTGTCTGTTTTTAGCGCAAAGCAATTAGAAAATGCTTTGCAAAAGATTTTTACTATTGTACTTTATCGAGGAGATTCGAGTTGACAATTTTATTAAAAATGGGAAGAAAAGACTTAGACCGCAAAAATATTATATCGTTTAATCTGTTTTCATTGTCTAATTAGTTTTCATGAATTTAGGGGAATAGTGGAGGCCATTAAAAACATTCTTAATATTTTAAAGTCATTAATTAAACATATTATTTAACTATAAAAAGCTTGAGTTTCCTAATTTTATTATAATGCTTTATTTTACTTTTCCAATGATCCAGGCACGCAAAACACATTTTTCACAGTACTTTTATGCACATTTAACTATTTATCTCCATAGGTGTTCCCGTCCATGTCTCTACCACTGAGGCTAGGCTGGTTGAAAAATAATTTATGTATGGCTCAGATAATGTTAATGGTTCATAATTTGCCTCGAGAATAGGCGAATAGGGCAGAGGTCATAGTATTCTTGATTTAATATCTCACGTATGGGTGGCCTCGAGGTACTTTCGCTTAGTATTCGAACTGGGTTAAACCAACATACATCATCTAACTGTCACAATATATAAAATGTCCATTAATTAAAACAAAATTGTAATTATAATAAAAATAATAAATTTAATGGTAACAAACTATTATAAACAATCCTTAAATCCATAGAAGTACTTTCGGTTAAACCTACCTCAACTACCATTAAATTTCAAAAAAACAAAGTGGAAGCAAACATCATCAATTCAAATCCCATGAATCTCATATTTTTATGTTAGCAGGTTGTCTATTTATTAAATGCATTTTATTCCTATTTATAAAAATTGCCTCCTTAATTTTTCTTTTATTATGGTTTCTCTCTTCATGAAGAATTTTTACATTTTCAAAATCAAATTTAAATTTACATAATTTATATTTGATTTTGAAAATGTGAAAATTCTTCATGAAGAGAGAAACCATAATAAAGAAAAATTAAGGAGGCAATTTTTATAAATAGGAATAAAATGCATAATTTTCACATTTTCAAAATCAAATTTAAATTATATGAATTTAAATTTGATTTTGAAAATGTAAAAATTCTTCATGAAGAGAGAAACCATAATAAAAGAAAAATTAAGGAGGCAATTTTTATAAATAGGAATAAAATGCATTTAATAGACAACCTGCTAACATAAAAATATGAGATTCATGGGATTTGAATTGATGATGTTTGCTACCACTTTGTTTGTTTTTTTAATTTAATGGCAGTTGAGGCAGGTTTAAGAAATTAGCTGAAAGTACTTCTGCGAATTTAAGGATTGTTTATAGTAGTTTGTTACAGTTAAATTTATTATTATATATATAAAGTATTAAGTAAAATAAAATATCTCAAAAAAAGAATTTGCTAAAAGTATGTCTGGAAATATGTATATTTTTAATTATAATTGGATTATGAAACAACTTATTTGCATTTTAATGTCTTTTAATAAATTATTGAATAGCACTAGATTTGGGGATTATAATGAGATATAATAATTTCCTAGAGTAATATGGGTTTAAACTTAGGGTTACTATGAATATAGGCACCTTCAATTTATATAAGTGGTTGTTTTATAACCTTTTGTTTAATTAAATTTTTGATATATTTTTTCAAATGAATATTTCTATTAGGTATGCGCAAAATATAGAAATATTTTTTTATCAAGTAAAATAAGCAGTATAATATATGAGATGTTCACATAACACTATATATATATATATAAACTGAGATTTTCTTGATTTGTATACCACAGATTTTACATATTTTGCAACTTTTTAACTGCTGGAAAATATGTTTATAAGGGTAGATTTTTTACTTTTGTGGATGTTATATTTTATAACATTTGAAGTTAAGACCTCCCAAAATAAATGGATAAATTTAGAGTCAGCAGATGCAAATTGGATTTTTTTTCCCAGTAGTAATTTTTATATTCTGAAGAAGGATGCAAAAACCATTGAAATCTAAGATGGAAAAATACATTGAAATGTAATGTTTTAAAGAATGTATTTAAATAATTATATTCAGTTATCATGTCGAGTAATTTATCCTGATTTACACAATAATATATTTGAACCAAAATCTTAATGGATAATGTAATAATTGGATGGCTTAAGCTACTTATGCATTGTGAAATGCTTGAGCAATTGAATGTCTGTTAAAAGTATATTTTAAAATCATATATTATATTTGGTTTTAGTATTAGTTTTTAACATATTAGTTGAATACTATGTATTCACTGTGATTAATCTTTCTTTATTCAATTATCCTTTCCTAAAAAAAATTGATTTATTTTGAAACTTTCCCTTTGTCTTTTTGTTTTAATTTTTTGTATTGTAATCCTTTATGAACTATATGAAACTAAGTATTTTAAGTCTTTTTTAGTTTATACATTAGAAATTTAATAGTATATATTGCTTTTATTATTATTTTTTAGTGTACAGCCAGATGATATAGGAGCTCACATCAATGTGGGGCGAACATATAATAATCTTAAAATGTACAAAGAAGCTGAAGAGGCATACAGGAAGGCTAAGGATTTGCTACCCAAGCCACGTGCAGGACAAACTTACCACACAAGGATAGCTCCCAACCATCTGAATGTATTTGTTAATTTAGCCAATCTTATTGCCAAAAACCAGTCTCGTTTACATGAGGCAGATGCTGTAAGTAAATGTTTTGGATTATTTATAATTTTGCAATTGATTATCATTCTTAAATTTTTATATGCAACAGCTTTTTATTCGTGTTTCATTATCAGTAATTCAAAATTATTTAATTGTCTCTAATATCACACCTATAACTATCACTTAAAAGAATTAATTATAGATATAAAAAAAATTATGATTCTTTTAATAACATTTCAGTCTTGTTTTTTTTTGTAAAAAAAATTAAGATATTCCAAAATTTTATATTTAAAGATAATCAAGGGCTCACTGCCTGTATGATTATGACACTTTTACTACCATAACAAAAGCTGCTTTATATCACAAATATATATAATGTTTTATTTAAACTGAAAAATAAGCAATTTAAAACAAAATTGAGCTAGACAACTCACTATAAATAAAAATATTGTTTAATATATATGGCTTCTTACATTACGTATTTGGTATAAAAGATGAATGTATAAAGTCGCAATATATAGTTCAGTCTAACCTTGTCTCATTTTATTTATTTTAACAATACCTTCCACTTATTATTTATAAAAACAATTATATTTTCCTAAGAATTGCCTTTATATATCAACAATGCACTTGTATATTCTTTTCAAAAATTATTAGCTTTATCACTTTCCCAAGTTATGTCAGCAGATTTCCTTAAACCATTTATTACATCTCTTTCTTTTTTAATGTGTGCTACCACATCCTAATTAATTTTCAGTATATTCTTTTTTGCATAATAATTTGTAATATTCTTTGGTAATAGTTCAGTTATTTATAAGCTAAATGAAAGTATCAAATTTTCTTTAAAAAGTAAACCATAAACTCAGTGAATGCTTATAACCTGTAGAGATATTTAACACATTTCTCATAAGTGGTGATGGATTAATTGTATTACAACCTTGTTTTTAGATTATGATCAGTGCATGTGTATTCATATGACCAACTTGGTTTTTGTTTAGACCTTTAATTTCTATCAAGAAACTCTTTTATGCATAATTTTAGATGGATAAATGGGTTGGTTATAAGCTGGCTTTATGAAAAAAGTATCTACTTCCTTTAATATTTAAATTTGAAGTCATGACTATAGCAAAAGATTGCAACAACTATTATATTGAGTCCTTTTTAAATCTTGTTTTTATATATATATATATGTGTGTGTGTGAAGATTAAAGACTTACTTGGGTTATATCATGTATTATTTTGTTTTAATTTCAAATGTTTCAATGAAAAACATTCATTCTTTTCAAGGTTGTCTTAATGAAGAAGTGTTATATTTTAAGTAATAACAAGATTGAGTGTGAAGTAAAGAACAATATTATTATATATATTTGATGGTTAATCATTTATAATAAGTGGGTTAAGAAAAAAATTATTTACTTTCTTCAATTTTACAATTAATTGATTCTAAGTTGATTTTAAAAGAAAGAAATAATGTAATTGGCCTCCACAAGGCTGGATTACATTGTGCTTCATCAGATTTATTTAAACCACCTGGTCTTTTCTAACAACTTGGAATCAATTAATTGTAAAACTGTAGAAAGTATTCTTTTGTTAATCCTCAATTCTGAATGAATAAACATCAAATATATATAAGAATATTGCTTTTTACTTCACCCTCAATCTTGTTATTACTTAAGATATAACAATGCTTCATTAAGATCTTAACCTTGACAAGGATGAGTCTTATTTCATCAAAACATTGGAAATTAAAACAAAATAATACCCAGTATATGCCAAATAAGACTTTATTTTCATTATATAACTGTGAAAATATTATATATGAATTCATTTAAAGCAAGCAACACTTAGTCAACATTAATATCAATCAAAATGTAAAACAAAATTTCTCTATATTTTTTTTTTTAAAGTAAAGATAAGTTTGCAAATAAATTGTTAATTAAAATTTTCTATATAAACATCTTAAATAAAAATAAAAATTTTATAAAACATTTATATTCATCTATTTCATCATTAAGACTATATTTAGTATATAAAATTCAGAAAATGTTTTAAAGCATTTAAAATGATTGTTTTTGGATTTTTAATACATAAATTCTCTAAATTTAATTTGTGATCCAGTTACATAGTTTACATTAAAATAAAATAGAATAGATACACCAAACTTTTTATTTGGAATTATTTATTTGTTTTTTAAAATATCTTTCTGCCTCTTGCATTCCTTTTCAAAAATATTTATTTTCCATTGTATCATATTTTGTTTGTTTTTTTTATCTACATATTTTAATATTTGTTTCAGTCATTCTTCTGGTCATCCCCCCCCCCCTTTTAAAATGCGGGTGCCAGTCAAATATCTAATTTGGCAAATAATTATTTTTTTTATCTACTTTCTTATGCTTCCAAAATCAGTTATTTTATCAATCATTTTTCTGTTTTCTTTTTTTTTTTCTTTTGAAAATCTAATTTGACCAATGACTTTTTATTTGTTTATATATTCAAGTACTCAATGTCTTTCTTAATGTAATGTATATATTACTGTGAATATAGTAGAATATGAATTAATGTAAAAAAACTTTTTCTTTAACACAGTCTGAAGTCATTGTGCATAAGCTGTCTACCCAGAAACCCTATTAACAAAGTTAAACTTTTCTTCAAAATAATTATATTTCACAATAATCTCATCTATTTCTTATTCCTTTTATCCAATTAATTTTCCAGTTTTCAGTTTTTTCTTTATATTTTTCCTATTTTTTTTTTTTTTTTTAAAGGCTTATTCGTTAGTTTTTCTATTCTGTCCTCCTAAATCTCCAATTTTGTTATTAAGAACTAAACAAAAAATCTTTACCTTTTTCATTCCTTTGTCTTTAAATTTCTTTCAATCTCAGTATTACTTCGTCTGGTTCTTTTTCAGTGTTCTACACCAAAAATAAATGATTAATACTTTTTCTTATTTCTATATAAACTAATCTTCAGTATAGATCTTCATTTCATGTTGTCTTAGTATTGAAAGTTACTGCCTTTGTATCAAGTAATGATTATATGATTCCAAATTATTTTTTATTAATATTCGATTTTCATATTTCTACTTAATTTTCTCTAATCAATTTCTCAATCATCTTTTTCTACATCTCATAACTATATTCCTGTAATATGTATGCAAAAACAAATTGTTTATCTATTAACTTTGCATATTGTAAAACCTTTCTTGCCAAATGTGTTTCTTATCCTCTTCATGTAATCCAATTAGACACTATTTTTACTATTCTATTACATTTTTAAGCATTTTTAATTTCTTTCATCAACAAAAAAATACCATTGTTTTTAAATAGACCCTTTTACTATTCACAATTCACCACTTATTGCAGGTCTACCTATTTGTTTTTATATTTTGTATAAAAAGATCTGAATTCTGAATCAATATGAAGCACCATATATTAAAACAACACCATCATCTCTTTCTAAATTATTCTACATATTTATTATGTAAAAATATGAACAGATTTTTTATCACCTTTTTTTTATCTTATTTCTTAACTTTACTTCCAACTATCTATATAAGTATTTTTACATTTAACTAAAAATCTAAATACTTATATTTCTCCATTTTTTCAATGCATATCTCTCCCATTGTTTCTTCTTCAATTTTAGCCTTATCATTAAATACTAAGGACTTAAGATTTTTCTTTTTTAAATGTATTTTTCATATAATTATTCTACTTAAAAAATACTGTATTATCTGCACAAAAAACACTATATTATATAATCTCCTGACTTTAACTACATAAATTCCCACTTTTATCTCAATATTTATATTTTTACCTGTTTCTCTTAGAAACAAAGTAAGATAATAATAGCCATCCCTGTTTCAATCTAATTTTATGTCTAATTTCAGCTGTTTCTGTATCTACTTCATTGGTATTTATAATAAATTTTCTTTTAAAGACTTGAATCATTCTTAACAATTCCAAGTCTATGTCCATATTTTTAAGATTTCTCCACAATCTCTTATCATAAGCCTTTTTTAATATCTAAAAATCAATAAATAGTAATATTTTTTTATAAAACATTTTAATCAAGATGCAATAAAAAAATATTTCTTTTAACAATCTAAAAACTTTTTTTTTACTTTACTTAATCTAATTCTTATGTCTTTTCAAATTTTATGATCAAATATAATTTGATTACAATGTTTTTAAACCAAGCCTTGCATATTTTATTATACCTATTTACCATTTTAATTGTCATACTACCTAGTCCTCTTGAATTTCTTTTTTTAATTATATCTATTGCTCTATTCATTTTTGCAGCTATCACTCTATCCATTGTCTCAAATTAAACTCTATAATTATCCCTTTCCAAATTTTTATTAGTAATTCATTGAGTATTTTTTTAAATTCTTCTCATTCTTACATTTCCATTCTTCAGCATTTAGCACTATGACTTTTTTCTTCATATATCTCCACAGTTTTCAAATTCTCTTGGCATTTTTAATTTTCTCCACTTACTTTATCTCATTTTTATTTTTATTCAGCTCTATCTATATATTTTTTTTAATTAGTTATCACCCTCAACCTTTATCCCTTTTTCTCTTATTAGCAATTACCATTATTTTTATAATCTCTTTATACATGCCTTTTTTTTTCTTTTTACATTTTCTAATTTTTCCCCTTCCATTTTTTCTTATTAATCTTAATAGTTCTAAATGAACTTTCATTTCCATTTTTTTATACAAGTATTCTTCATTATTTTGAAATCACTATCTTTTATAGTTTTTTAATTTAAGTAATGGATTATTTGTTAGCTATCCCTATCAACGTTTTTAGAAATTTTATTATATGAACTTTCAGATAACCCAAATTTTATTAGCATAAAACTATGATCATCATTTTTGATTCTGATCAGATATTAAATTATTTTATCTTTTTTAACTTTTCTTCTTGTAACAAAAATTATCATTTAGTGTACTTCAGATTGTGTTTTGATTATGTAAACTCCCCATTATATGCTTTAATCAAATTCTGAATTTTCAATTCACATTTTTTCACATGTTTTTCAATAATGCTCCATTTATATTTTCCATTTTATCAATTTTATTAAAGTGATCATTCATAGTGCTTTCAATCAATATTTCACAATTTTTTTTATATCTACTTTATATTTCTATATAAATCTTTACAAATATTTTCTTACTCTTGTTTCATTTTTAATAGTTAAATATTTGTCCTACATATACATTTTTTTATCCAATTTCAATTTAACCAACATATGTTTTTTACAGTTTTTTTTTCTAAAGTATTTTTTCTTAATAATAAACTCTATATTCCTATTTTTCTCATCACATTTATTTAGCCTTTTCCAGTCAAATTTCTGAATTTTTTTTCATTCCTCAAATATATTTCTATGACTGTTAACAAATTCAATTTTTTTCTTATATGAAAATCTCTTTTGAGACTCACCACTTTTTTATATCTTTACCTTTTTGCATATTTATAACATCAAGTTTATATTAACATCCTTGCCTTTTCTTTTAAATAATCTTACTTTTCGAATTATTCCCAGGTATCCTCAGTAAAAATATATAAAGAATAACATAAACTACAAAAAAGAGAAAAAATGTATAATGTTTTTAGAATATTATATATTTAATTAATGGGGAATTGAACACAGACTGGCAAGCTCCCTGTAGTCAGCCACTCTATCCAACATAACCAATACACATGACCACATAACAAGTGAAAAAGATAAATGATCTCCAATATACATATTTCATGCTGAAATATCAGTTAGTCCAGATCAACATCTCCCACACATTTATTGAAAATCTAGGTTAAGAATATACATTATATTTGTATTTCAATATTAAATATTATATATTGAGATATTTAAATTTAGTTTCCTAAACAACTTTTTTTTTTTTTGCATTTGTATGTATTATGTAGGAATAAAATATATATATATTATTATGTAATTATAACCATTCTGATTATACTTTCTGGCTATAATAGCATTATGTATGCATATATATGGTAGTGTAAATAAAGTTAAAATATTTATTTGTAATTATAGTCAGACAGGAAATGAATAAATTCTCTTTAATAGCAAACATTCTAGAAAATTTATATATGCAAAACATGCAGTGGAATTATTTTAATGATAATGTTTTAGATTTATGTGGAATATAGAACTGATATATAAACTGCAGAAGACTTCTCTCATATTTTATATATGTAAGTGAATTTGTGTTTCAGTTTAAAATGGAAAAGAATACACTAAGTATTGATAAGGTATTAACATGCATGTGAGAAGAAGTTGTAATTTACTCCTTAAGAAGATAAATCTGGACTTAGTCACTATTAATTTCTAATAAGAATGTAGATGTCTGTAATTTCATATATATATATATATATATATTGTTTTGAGTTAATAAAGTCTCCTATTATTAAATGTAGTTTTTGTGTACCTGATCGGTATTGTCAATAATATTCCTGAGTATATAACAGATTGGTGCATTGAGAGTTCAAAAACCTGTAAAAAAGTACACTGGCAAATTAAAACTGGGTAAAGGTGAAAAATAATGGTACTTCATAATAATGTGGAGATTATACATTGACATGCAGAGCCATTGAATGCTTATATTTTTATGATAGTGATTGACTCATACTTTACATAGACTGAGTACAGCATTGTTAAAAACCCAAACACAGAATATATTATTAAAATTTTGAAAGAGTTATTCTTAGGTCACAGATATTCTATAACCATAGTCTCAGATAATGGGGCTCATTTTATGTCATTGCAGTTAAAATAATTTTTGGCTAATAAAGGATTAACACATCCACAGCATCACAAATCAAATTATTTGGCTGTAAAAAGAATACAATATTTAATGTCAACATTAATAAAACAAACTATAAGGATATCAATGAAGTATTAATGGCTATCATGTTAATACCAATATTTACATTATGCTCATCTATAAGAAAGATACTGACTAAAATGTTAATGAGGCAGAAATTTTGTACTCATATCTCAATATTGGTATCAAAAAAGAAAATGACAAGAAATAATCTATTTCACTGCAAAAAAAATTTTAAAAATGAGTATACAGTCTGGATATGAGAAATCTTGAGGAAAAAGTGACTCCCTGGAGTAATAGTAAAAATTTTATAAAAACAATTGCAATTAATATAATCGGCTAATGGCATAAAAAGAGAAGATATATAAATAATTTAAGAATCTGCCAGAATAAATAATTGTAAGCAGTTAATGACAGATCAAAGTCTACTTTAGCAGAAGAAATTGCTCTGATAAAAGAGGATAAGTGCTCTGATGTGGCATCAGAGGCAGTAGATAAATAAATGCCTAATAATAATATGCAAATAGATAAAACCAATTTATTTAGAATGAGTAATCAATTTGATAATCTAGCATTTGTATCTGAGATGGATTTTCTATTCTCAAAACAATCTAATGAAGATAAGAGAATAACAAGACAGGAGGAAGAAAAACCTGTACTACTACCTCAACCTACAAGAGACTGTTGAAGATAACCCAAATTACAGTATTATATTTGTGATTAAATGCTCTATTTTGTAAAGTGAAAGGAGGAGAGTGTACTGTCTGATTATAAAAGCATTGTGTGTACACATATATAAGTAAAATTTATAATCATGGAAATAAAATTAAAATATTTATTGTAATTATAATCAGATATGAAATGAATAAATTCTCCATAGTAGCAAACTCTTTAGAAAATTTAATTATACAAAACATGCAGAAAAATTATTTTTAATGTTAAAATATACTAATGTATTTAAATTTATGTAGAATATAGAATTGACATATAAACTGCAGAAATCTATCCTCATTTTAATATATGTGAGTAAACTCATGTCTAAGTTTAAAATGAAAAGAAACACATACAAGTACTAATAATGTATTATCATGCATGTGAAGAAATTATAATCACATCTTAAGAAGATTAATCCAGACTTAGAGACAATACTCTAATTTTTAAAAAGATTGTCAATGTAATTAATTTCATCTTTATATTTGTTTGATTTGAGTTAATAAATCTTCCTGATGTTAAGTTTACTTTGTGTGCAGAGTTTTCTGACAATAAAATATACAGATGCTTATGTAGCTGGTACTGTCAATAATTCAATAATATCTCTGGATACATAGCACTAACAAACTAAAAACAATGTTTTGTTCATTTATAGTCTATATTATTGTTTATCATTAACTAAATCTATATCTATATAAATTTCTATTTTTTCTTTGTAATCATATATATAAATATATATATATATATATATATATATATATATATATATATATATATATATATATATATATATATATATATATATATATACATCTATGCATAATTTCTAGTCTTGAGTATTGAAACAAATGCTACTAATAAACATTTTAGCATTCTTTTCCTTATTAGATTGTTCAACCTATGAAAATGATTAAAAACCATTTGCATTAGCCAATCTAGATGTATACAATGATTAACAAATCTCATGAGATATTCAAATAAATATGATGCCTATTATAATCCCCATATAAACATTTCATTTACATGTGATTTAGTTTTTTCATGGAAGAGTCCATTTCTTACTCATTTTCATGCCATGTAAAAGAAGAAGTGTAAGTCAATTATTTTTAATATAACTGGTATAGTATTACTTTCAAATATTATGTATAATTCCTGATCTTAATTAATTATTGAACCATATATTAGTAAATATGTCAGCATCCCTTTATTTATTAGATTATTCAACCAATACAAAATGATCATTTGTATTATCAAAACTAAATTACATGCAATGATGGAATATGATGATGTATCCATTATATTACATTTATATATAAGTATTCTGATGGTTTTGTAATTTCTTCCCACGTAAAATTATTCAAATGATTCTGACATTCCATGAATAAAGCAGTTATATCTGGTTCAGCTGCATCAACATGTAAATGTTGCAATTTCAGCATTATCTGCACTAATATCTTGTTTGGTAAATTACTGAGATTATCAATTGTAATATAAAATCTTTTAAAATCTGAATCTTCTAACAGTTGTTTAAATCTATAATGGATATTAGAGTTAAGAATAGTTTGAAGATAAAGAAGATAATTACTTTCATAAAATGCCCATAGTGTCAAAAAGATTACCCCCAATTCAGAACTCAACCAGACTCCCTAAGTAAATAAACTCTAAAACACTACCAATGGTTTCACTGCTGCAAGCAGACTTCTCAAGTGTAAAGAATTACAAAATAACAATATATTTATACTAAACATTACCCACACTTTCACTTACTTTCCATATACCCTTAATATTAAAAGAAGTTTTAAATAAATTAATTCTTTGAGAGAAATGAAATAAAAAGCAGAATTAAAGAATCTTTATTATTAAAAATTTATGGTTTTGAAGCAATTAACTTATTTTAAAATTATTTTAATATTAATGGTGTATGGGAGATAAGTGGGATTGTGAGTAATATTTAGTATAAATATGTTGTTATTTTGTAGTTCTTTACACTTATGAAGTCTGCTTGTAGCAGTGAAACCATTGGCAGTGTTTTAGAGTTTATTTTCTTGGCTAGTCTTGTTGAGTTCTGAATTTGGGGTAATTTTAAAACTTGATAAATATTTTTAAAAATATTGAATATTTTCATGTATTAAGTATTAAACATGTTGCAACTTTCTTAAAAGATCTTAATTATCATAATAAATATATTTTAAATAACTTTTAAGAAAAGATTATAAATAAGGTTGTAGATGTTATGAATACTTTATCTTGTTATATTGCTGTTCTAAAATAATTTTCTCTGGATACTACTAATAATCAAAGATTTTTATCATAATTTGTTGTAATTCTTCTTCATAAGCAAGATAGTCCTTATTTCAAAATGCCTTCTAGTTTATCAATATTGTTGAGATACATTATTGCTACAAAACAAGAAAATGTTTTTTCAGATTATGTGATAAAGGAATTAATATTGTCTCCCGGTTTTCACTAAATTGCATTATTGAAATATGCAGTGGAATCAATGTACTTCCACTTAATGTTAGTTTTTATTAAAAAAAAAAGGTTACACTGCCCTTTGAAATCATTTAGGGTTTTTTGTTTTACTATTCAAAATATATTCATCAGTTAAATAAAAATAATTTTGAAATGACTATTATTATTTTCAAAAGTTTCACTTTTTATTCACCAGAAGTAATGGAAGCACTGACAGTTTATATTTATCTTGATTTTCAACAAATCAGTTTTCAGAATGGATTAAACCTTTTAAACTTGTTGTCTCATTTTTCTTATTTTCTAGCTAAGTGGAAAAAAGTACTGAATATTTTGCATGGATTTGTTTTATAAAAATATTGAGAATTTAACAATTGCAGAACATGTTCACATGGTTTACTCCCTTGCGAACTGCATCACTGTCTAGAGCAATTAATACGATATATTTTTATGCAGATTTTTTTCTGAAAATATGATTTATTTTGTTATGAATTTTCAAAATACTCTTTGGAGGTGAAATTGTCATGTTATTTTGGAATATCTCTAAGTATGATATCCCATGGTTTCATTGTGATTATTTAAAAAAAATATATATCAATCAACAAAAAAGCAGAAAATTTATTATCACCAATCAGTAAACAAATTTATGTGAATGTAGTTTCTGTTTTAGGAAACATTGCAGTAATTAAACATAATGTTTTGCTCTCCATATTTATGTAAAACTGATTTTGAATGCATGCTAAACAAAAATGAACTTCTGTTTCTCCATGTTTCTGTATATCATCCATACGTAAATAAAAAAAGAATTGCATTACTGATTTGTAGACAGTTTTTTTTATTGTTCAAATAATGAAAAATTAATAGCATTTGCTGAAATCAAGAAACATCATTTTGAGATCCTAGGTTATGGAGTTAGGATGGTTTCTATTTTCTATTGGACTTCTTCACTGAAGCATGAAGAAAATGGTGACTTAGAATGTTTAAAAGACATTCTACAAAAGGGAACAATTCCTAATACAAATTATATTGTAAAAAAATCTTAATATATGTATAAATGTATTCTACTGGTATAGAATATTATACAAATATTATTTAATGTGAACCTGAAATATATGATTTTCCTTTCATGTTTAAATGAACAATATATTTCCTTGAATATAAATTTTCAAATGATAATCAATTCACTATTAGTTAATAATAGAAAATTATAAGCATTTGTGTATATAATTTTATATTCTATATGAATAGTGATGGGTGTCTATATTTTGGGTTTTTTTTTTTTTTAAGTATTTACATTTGTATATTTTATGCGGGCATTTATTAAAAGTAAATAATAATGTAAACTATAAATTTAGAGAAAAAAAAAAAATTAAATTCTAGCTTGTTGGTATCCTTACAGGTTCATAATAATATTTTGTTGCATTTTTTTAATTATTATTACTAATGCATATAATAATTACAAGAAAAGGGGAGGAAAGAGAAAAAAAAATTGAATTTCAGGAAACAAAATCTATATCGCACTGAATAGGTGTTATAAATATTCACAATAATATATATATTACACAAAAAAATAATATGCTAAAAAAGCTTTGTTTTAATTAAAGAATGCAGTATATGTGTGTGTATATATATGTGTGTTAATATCCGTATGTGATAAACCAATAAATTTTGCCTGACCAAAAAACTTTCTGCTACTGTATAAGACAGAAGGTTGGTTCATCAAAAGCTAGATACTGTTTCTGATATAAACAATTTTTCTCTCTTTCTGTTTTCCTTATTATCTTTAGTCACATAAGTTATTGTAAAATCCATGGCTCTCATACTATCAGTCGTCTTTCCATCCTAATTGTGATAATGCCATTGGGGGTTCAATCACATTTCCATCATTTAACTACACACAGAAATTCTGACTCCAGTTCTTTTTTTTATTTTTTAGCTCAAGCCCTGGAGAAATAAGAAAGCTCTGATGGGGGACAAACTGAGTAAATTGACAGTTCTTAGTTATAATATATTGCTCAAGGTAGTATAAACATTAATGAATTGTTTGAAACTGGATTAGAAACAAAAGTTTCACATGAAAAAGATTGTATGTTTTGACATTTACTTTAGGAATATCTCCGCATAACAAAAAATATGGTGGCCAAAAAATGACCTATTTCACACAGTCTTGTTAGGTTTTCATGAGTAATGGATTACTCATTAAAGTAATAGAAATAATATTGCTTTGTAAAGTCATTATAAAACTCATTTATAGTGTTATCATCATTTTTAATCATTATTGTTTTACTTCTGGATAAAGGTCTCTTCAAGTTTGATCCAGTTTTTCTGATCTTTAGCCTCTTTTCTCCACAATGAGATATTTAAATTGGATCCTAAGAGACTGTAGAACATCTAGAAAGAGTTCAAGAATCCAATTTAAAATTTCACCTGTCCATATTATTTTTTTTGTTTCATTTTATTTTATTTTATTTTTGTCTTTTAGAGTTAGACTGGTCATTTTTGTTTGCATATGTGCATGCTTGTTGTTCATATTATATATATAATCTGAATTCACTGAATTTATTCCAAGCGTTTCTGTGGAACATCTTATGCAATCGTGAACCCAATATAAAAGACATGTTTAACACTAGTATATATATATATATATATTATGTGTTTGTAGTTGCAAAACCGTTTAATTTTATTAATGTACACAGTTATTAACAAAAATAATTAATAGAAAATAAAATAATGAAGTTGCGAAAATACAACAATACATTTTGAAGCAAAAAAAAGAGAGCAACCATGTAATTAACTTTGTGAATAAAATTATGTAATTGTTGAAAAAATGATTCGCGAAGGAACTCGTATGGGTTGATGCATATGAACATTTATGGATACAAATTTATGAAATTCTATTTTTTATTCAACTCTTGGATAACTGAGATTAAGAATGATCGAATCCATAAATACATCAAAATTACTAGATATGTAATCTTACCGTTATATATATATATATATATTCCATCTTTATATATTAATTTCACTCTTAATAACCAACAATGCTGAAAGAGGTATGTTCATAAACGTCAGAAATGTATTTAAATGGGTGGATTCATTCTATTATTGATCCTTCGTTCAACATTTAGAGTGCTTTTAATTCATAACCTGAGGGAGAGTGATTTATTTTTTTTGTTTTATATATACATTGATATATATATAAATTCTAATATTTTCACGGACGAATGAATTCGTAGTATTATTACACGGAGGCTCCTGGAAATAATACTATATATATATAATATAGTCAAACGTGACAATTATTATTACAGTTTGCTTTGATGCACATCAGAATCTTTGGAGAGAAAAAAGTTAAAAAGAATTTCATCCTTTCTCTATTCACTGGTGACACTGATTCAGCCATCAATTTTATTACCACTAAGCTCATATACTTGTGTTTTTGGCTAATTTCATTTATGCCATCAACCAAATACTTGCAACAAAATTGCTTTAGGTACTCATTCCTCAAGATAGCAAAAAGGACAAGGTCTTTTTTAAAAAAAAAAAAAAAAATTCAATTTTAGAGCTCTCACTTTTTTTTAGAACAACTACACTGCTGGAATAAATTAATTATTTTGTTTTCTTTATAATTAAATTATTCTTGTAATCAAATAAAAGCAATAAATAAAAGTAAATAAAACAAAATAAAAAGTGTCATATTTAATTATTCTCTTTTCAAAATATAAGTAATATACAATTAGACATATATAGCTTTTTACAATTTTATTTTTATAGTTATTTCTGAAATTTAAAAATTATAAATATATATGTGTGTTTGTGTGGAAATGAATTTTTATATTATATGCGGGTGTGCTTATATCTATCTGCGTGATATTAAAGACGTTATACCAATATAATAAAAAGAAATTGAATTCTAACAAAAATAGTTTATTTTTATCCAAAAGACATTCTATTAAATATAGTTATTATTTCATATCCAAAAATCTTTTTAAAAATTCTTTAAACTATCTAATCTGGACCAATTAATGATTGCTGGTTTAGCATGAAATAAGTATATTAGTGATTATTTATCTTTTCAACATATATGTGTTCAAGTGTGATATGAGATAGAGTGGTAAGCGGTGGGTTGTGTGAAAGTCTGTGCTCATATACCATATATATTACATATATTGATACAGGTATATAATAAGTCTGTATTTCAGTTATTAAACTATCTAAGAAAGTAAGTTTAAATTCGTTATTCTATTCCTGAAGAATATTTGATTTTTCTAATATTTTATAAATCTTTATTAAGATCATCTACTGAGAATTTTGAACTCAAACTAATAGAAAAAATTGGATTGAAGACTAATCATAGCGTAGTAGATCTCATCCAAATAGTAAAAGTAATTTTTAAAAGAACTAAAGAATACGAGTTACCATTTTGGATTGGATGTATAGATTGTGAAAAAATATTTGATTCCATTTGTACAATCATTAAGATCCAGGATATTGTCAAATATTGAAAAATATCTTTACAAATGCAGCCGCTATAATTAGATAACATTAACCTTAATAAGATGATTTTATATCAAATACTCAGCAGAGCATATTTATAAAAGCATTTTGTGGATTAAAATTGAATAATAAATGAATAAAAAATAAATGGATCTGAAAACAATATTTCAGAACTTCAGAAAAAATTATAAAAACTATAAAGTTGACAGCAAGAAATTATGAATAAATGATAAAAATACTGAAATATTTTTCAATGGCTTTTCATAAAAATAAAAAATAATAATGAACTAATAGAAAATAAAAAATAATAATAAACTAATAGAAATTAACAATTACAAAAACTTCAGTCAGATTGTTAATACAAATGAAAATATAATGGATAGATTAATTATGAAATTGGACTTGGATGGAGTGCTTTTAATAAAAATATCTTAATATTTAAAGGAAATATGTCTTTATGTTTAAAAATGTAAATTTTTAATAATTGTGTTTTACCCGTGCTTACTTGTGAATCTGAAACTTTGTTGCTTAACATTAGAGCAATGTCGAGATTTCAGATCACATAACAAAGTATGGAGAGATCTTATGTTAGAAATACCAAAGAGGAATCAGAAACAAAATATAAAAATGAGAAAACAAACAGATATTATTGTCACTTATGAAAGAATTTAAAAGCTGGATGAAGATGTTTCTAGATGACATTCTATTGATAAAAATAGTAAAGGATCTATAAAAAGATTATGTGAAGAAAATGTATTGTATAAATGAGCTAAAGAAGTTTTTAAAAAGGTGGGAGATAAAATAATGGATAAAAAAGCTGAACATAAAACTTGGAAAAACCTTTACCTTGCAATGCATTGATAATTATTGAGATGGCAGTGATGATTAATAATACTCTGGAATCATTGTAACAGTATACAAAAAACTGCAGATTGAAAACTAGGTAAAAGAAGATTACAACCAACAATAATACATGATAATGATCATCAATATGTTTCCAATTTATTCTAAAATATTAATATTTATATTTGCATCATAAATGTTACTAAGACTTGGATGTTTGTTTTTTTGCTTCCATTTAGTTAAAATGTAAGCTGTGATGCCACAATAGGTCATTGAAATGCTATAAATCAGTTGTTTTACATTTCGCCTATATTCGAGTAGCTGGTCTGTAATCAATCTAATTAGATATTTAATATTGGTTGGTAAATAGATGTATTCGTACAGCAAGGACAGAGAAGACTAAAACTCATGGTCATTAACTCTTTGCCCGCCTCTTACGAGGCTCCTCATCGACATCTGACATCACTCTAACTCAGCCAGTTTTTATACGAAAATATTCGTTAAACACGTATTGAATTCGTTTTTAAAAGTTCTGTAAGATGGTGCCATCTTCCGATTTATTTTACAAGTAAAAAATAGAAAAAAAACGCATTTAAACCTAAACAAAGAAGGAACATTATTTGTGATTGATTCTTAGCATGCTCTCAGCCGAAAAAGACATTCTGATTGGCTGGAAAGAACAAAGAAACTGCCTGATCAAAGAAAATAAAGAAAAATGCTGAGATTTTCATTTCGAATACGATTTAAATCATTATAAAAGAATATTTTGAGAAATTAAAATTATTTTCAGACTGAATAATAAAAAAACAAAATTATTTTCGAAAAATATTGAAGATTTAAGTAAAAATATTGAAGATGTAGTAAAAAGAAATATTTACTTTTCTATAACGTAAAAGTCGATCTTTTTGTTTATATTATAGCTTTTATGTTGCCGATATTGAATATTTTAGAATAAATAAATAGCAATTTATTTTTGAAAGAACTTTCGTTCTCTTCATAACCTGAAAAATTAATAATATACTTTTTATAAACGTATCTGAGTTGAATTTAATATTATAGGCAAATATGTTTTAACAATAGGCTTTGTCTTCAGTTTGTGAGTTGGCCAATTAAAAGATTTGATTTTTATCTGATACAACCAATAATAAAATTAGCGGTTAAAAGGTTAAATAATTGACAAGTCCAGTGAATAGTGCTGCCTTCTTTTTTTTTATTTTTGGAGGGTTATTGAAGTGACTTTTGCTTTGCAATTATTTACTTTATTTAATACAAAAAAAGTTGGAATTCAAAAAAAGGAGAGAAATATATATATATATTTGTTACATTTGTTTATTTTTGTTATAGTTTTCAAAATTTATAAATGAAATTTAAATATCATACATAGATATAGATAAGAACTAAGAAACTGTTCAAGCCACTTCTCATTTTTTAAACTTAATAATAATCTTAGCATATCTTTTGACAGTTTTGTCTTTAATAGCTTCCCCAACCTTTTTGCTAATTAAATACTTTTTTTTCTTTTTAAGACTTTATTAGTTTTACCATATATACAAAATATTTTGATTTTTACTTTTTTACTATGATCTCGAGAGCGTTACTTTAGCTAAAAGTTATTAAATTTTTACTACACCCTTTTTTTTTTTTTTTTCATTTGCTGTTTGCAGAATACTAAGAAACTTTTTTTCATATATGCAATCCAAAAGAATCAATCTCTAAAATATATATATAAGATATTTAGGAGAGATATTTTGTTTCAGATTTTAAGATTTTATATCGCTTGGTTATAGTTTCTCTTCCTAATAGGATAAAAATAAGCAACCTTCATTGTATTGTGATGATGTAAGAAACTTCCTTTTCTAAGGCTCAAAATGGCAAAATATTAATAATGAGATAATAAACTGTCATCCCTGTGATATTTTAAGTATATTTCTAAACATAAACTAATTACTATTGCCTGCTACAATTTTAATTATGTTTTGTTTTGAAGCTCCATATAATTTTTCATTGCTATCATACATGAACGATGATCAAACTTGTTTATTAATATTATTTAAATTTAATGTATATTATCATATATTTTGATAAAAACAATTGAAAAAGATATATGAATTATTTTTATATCTTACTTGTATCTAAAATTATATAAGAGATTAGGGAATATTTAGTTATTTTAAAACTTTTTTTATAAAGTATAAATTTTTTAAAAAGTTATTTTTGATAAACATTAGAAATAAAAATATTATATATCAATATTATAAATGCAGAGTAAATTATACACTGAATAATACTGTTTTAAAAATGAAAGACTAATTGAATATAGAGAAATGATCAACATCACGATGAGATATAGAAATTTATCTTATTTATTTAGAAATAAAAGGATTTTTGAATTCTTTCAGAGATATGTACACGGAATTGCAAGACTTATGAAAACATACATTAGAATATTAATAGATATAATAAACACCTCCATACTTCCCCATTCTTTTTAAATTCATATAAATAAAGATATAATAAAAGACAAATGACTCCCAAGATGCATTTCGTGCTGAACCAGCACTCATCAGTTGGCCCATCTTGAGGATCATTTGTCTTTTATTATATCTTTATTTATATGAATTTTTAAAAAAAATGGAAGTATAGAGGTGTTTATTATATCTATTAAGATATTGCACACGGGACAGAGAAAGGTGAATAACTCCGTGTTCGTGTAAAATTTACAAAATCAGATATATTAATCTTTAACTGAGGTTTAAAGTTTATATCTGTGCTAGAGATAATCTCTAGTTTCGAAAATGATTAATTATAATCAGTATTGTATTTATCTGAAATGAATGGCGTCAAAGTTGAGAGTGGAGGGAGTTTGACAATGGTAAATGAAAATGTAACAATTTACTCTAGATAAATACTTTACATATAATAGAGATATATATGAAAGATAGTGACCTGGACCAACTGAGTGCTGGTTCAGCATGAAATGCATCTTGGAGGTCATTTATCTTTTATTATATCTTTATTTATATGAATTTGAAAAGAATGGGAAAGTATGGACGTGTTTATTATATCTATTAAGATATTACACACGAGACAGAGAAAGGTGAATAATTCCTGTTTATGTAAAATTTAAAAAATCAGATATATTATTCTTTAACTGAGGTTTAAAGTTTATATCTGCACTAGAGATAATCTTTAGTGTCGAAAATGATTCATTGTAATCATTACTATATTTATCTGAAATGGATGGCGTCAAAGTTGTGAGTGCAGAGAGTTTGACAATGGTAAATGAAAATGCAACAATATTACTTGTGTATTTTTTAACTTTATTATACAATAAATTTAAATATGAAATGTAATAGTAATTTTAAAATTATAAAATCATTAATCATGACATGATCACCATTTTCTCTGCTTACACAAGCTGTTAAAACAGAGGCAAAATTCTTCATAAATTAGTGTTAATCCATAAACATCACACGATCACCATTTCTTATGCTTACTCATAACTGTTATTAAAACAGGCAAAACTCTCCATACAGTAGTGCCACTCTGTGCAAGCTCTGGCATCCAATGATTACTCTAGCTTGGCACTACTGTATGGAGAGTTTTGTTTTAAATTAATGTTAATAATTGCAAGCCAGAGTAATCAGTGGATTCAAGAAGGTTTGTACATAAAATTCCTATCTAGTGCCTACTCATCCAATATCCCCAGATTAGTTTTTAGCTTGTGGCTTTCATCCATTAGTAGCTTTGTGTATGAAAGCACTGCACCAATCATATAGATCTGAACCCAGTTCAGCATCTATATCTTTTGATGTCTTTGATTCTTTAATAACCATAATCATCTTTCATTTTGTACTCATAACTTTATAATTCACTAAATAGGTAAAAGGGGACTGCTAAAGGGTTGCATTACATTCTAAAATTTAGGTGCAGTGCTCTCAGTTTCAAACCTCCTCACTGATGAAAGCCACAAGCTGGAAACTGGGCTAGGGACAATTGGATAAGTAGACATTAAATAGGGATTTTATGCACAAATCTTTTTGCATCCATTTATTACACTGGTTTGCATTGAATGGCACTATGTTATTGAGAGTTTTGTCTCTGTTTTAACAGCTTATGTATGTATAGGAAATGGTGATCATGTGATGTTTAGTAGATTGATACCAATCTTGCCTAAGAGTATAATGGTGGCCATGATTATTAAAAAACCAAAGACACCAAAATGTATATATGCTGAACTAAGTTCAGATCTATATGACTATGCATTGAACTTGGATTGAAAACATTATTGTGTTTTCAGTTTAAAGTCATAGCTCTACAGTTAACTAAATAGGTAAAAGGTAACTGCTAGAAGATAGCATTAGATTTTTAAATCCAGATGCAATGCTCTCAGATCCAAAGCTCTTCACTGATGAAAGTTATAAGCTAGAAATTAGTCAGGGAATATTGGATGAGTTCTTGCATCCATTAATTACTCTGACTTTTACTGGATGGCAATACTTTCTAGAAAGTTTTGCCTTGTTTTAAAATTATAAAAATGAATTTCAAATTACAAGACAGATTTTCTCATAATTAAAATTTCACATGCTAGCATTTTAACATGAAAAGTGGTTTGTAATAAAAACAGTTTAATGGGATATATTTTCAAGATAATTATATGTGCTGAGTCATTATGTAGAAGTGATAAATATTATCCAGTTGATTCTACATATTGGCATAGATGCATTTTCTAAAGTAAGAACTAAGAATTGCATACTAAATAAATGAGATTATTAAAATAAATGATTTTAAATGTTTAAAATCTGTCAATTATTTGAGAATTTGCAGAAATTTATGATAGAATAATATTCATCCTTAAGAATTAATAGGATATGTTTATCTTCCTTTATTACAAATGTTTATGGTAAGAAACAAATGTTGTCATTTTTATTTGTAATTAATGAATTGATAAAAAATAATTATAAATATTCGAAATTTAAATTTGTATGTTAAAATTTCCTTTCATTTTTTTTGGTTTGTCTTTCCTTTTAGACTATATCTTTTTTTCTTCAAAAAGATCCAATCACATAATCCAATTTATCTTTTTTTTTTAAGATCAATTAAACAATTACTGACCTTCCTTCCTTTTTTCATATTTATCTCAACAATAACTTTCATGCAACTTTACTTTCTTTCACTTTTCTAAATCTTAACTAGTTTTCTGATGTGCCTATATCTTATTTATTATAAGTATATCTATCAAATATCCTCATATATTCTTGACATCTTGCTATAATTTTAATTAATCATAAGTGATACTAAATCAAATCTGTTGGCAACTCTTTTGAGTTATAAAATAAATTACAAATATCTAATTATTTTTTTATTTTATTTTTTTGCAGCTTTCAATTTTCAGTTGAAATTTCAGCAGTTGACTATAGGGTCCCATCTTTCATTTTAGCTTCTTTTTTTGTACAATCTTATCCTTCATTCATCCTTATCTATCTTATATTCTTTTTTATTGACATAAATTTATTTGTTAACAAAAATTAGGATGGTGAAATGGATTATGTGATAGAGTTGTAAAACTGATAATATGAGATAGAAATTATATCATATACAATAATTCAAGCTTTGGTTTTTGTAAGTGATCATTCTAATAAATGGTTTAAAGACTTTTTTTTAGAAAATGTGTACATTAAGCAAAGACAATAAACAAATCTTTAAAATTGATAAGTACAAAACATTTCTATACAATTTATATGCCAAATGATTTGATATGAATCACAATGCAATATTATAAATAAAAAAGATCATTGGAAAATCTAAGATAATTAGTTAAAATTGAAACTTATGCATCTCTATATGATAAATTTATGCAGTGATTAAAGAGCTAAAGTTTTCTGCAATGATTCTCAGCTAATGAAAGAAAAAAAAACCACTTTGGTCAGTTGAATGGATTTGTTAGGCTCAGCTTATTGTTATAACGCTTAAACATCGCATGATCTCCTAGGCAATAATTCATATAATTATTTATTCTCTGATTAGGATTAAGAAATCAAATTTATCAATGCAATTAATTGATTTATGCACAATGAATAAGAAAATCTTGAAAACAATTATTTAATGATTAAAGGTCTTGGAGAAACATAAATAAATTGTCAACTAAATTAAAAATATTACCTATCAAATATCAAAAACAATTCTTAGAATTAAAATTATGAAAGCATTCAAAAAATAATAATAATAAAAGTGTTACAGAGAGAGGAGTGAGATCTGATGAAAATAATTTTATTACAGAATAAAAAATTTCATAGATTTTAATATTTTCAGGTGTGAAAAGAAGCAACTTTTCTTTTTGAGAATAAAAATAGTTTTATTTGCTAAGATGTGTGATAAAATTTTAAATGTGCAAATAATTCCTGTGGAAATTTTTGTTATAATTATATTTATAAACTTATTGATAAGATTATATTTTTTATGATTGAAAATACTCTCAATTTTTTTTTTTAAAAAAAAAAGTACATAAAATTTAGGAAGAAAATCAAGTTATTTGGAAAAAATGATTAAATTCTTTAATTTATACTTATTAAAGTCAGTGAAGAAAATAAAAAATTAATAGCAAAATTATTGATGTCATATATTAATGATAAAAGATAGGGAAAATCTGATTATGTAGAAAAATTAAAACAAATAATATATGTAACTTTAGATCTATATCATAATACTTATAGCAATCTTAATTAGAAATATTATTAAGATCTGGTTGCAAATACATTAAATCATTTGAAATTAAGACAATAAATAGAGTTGTTTGTGAAGAGGTTTTCTTTTATGCTAGGAATTCTTATAAAAATAAATCAGATAGTTTTTACATTCAATCACTGACTAGAATGAAGCAATTTTTTAATTTTTAAAAAGTGAAAAGACTGAGTTTAAATCACCAAGATTAATCCAAATGGCAATAATGGAATGACTCTTTTGTACTAACATCCTGTTGAGATCAAAATCGAAAGGAAATACCTTTTCCTCTAATTGGATATTATACTGTAATTATAAATAATAATAATTCAGTGGTTTTACCATACAAAACTATAGCATTAAACTACTTACAGAATTGCACCATAATTAATATCCAATAATATAATTAAATAAATATATATTTCAAATTGTGTATAGGCCTATATGCTATATTGCCTTGTAAGATTTTTGATATTTTTTTAAAATCTAATACAAAAATATTATCATTAGTAAAATCTTGATTATAAGTATTAGGCAAATGAAACAAATGAGAATATTTTAATGTGTTAGAATGGCAAACCTTAATGTAAATTAGGTTGTGTTTTGTGTAACAATTGTTAACAATTGATTACACATTTGATATTTTACTTGTTAAAATAATTTTTCGAGTGACAAGGTTATATAAGAATTTAAGATTTCTGATCTTTCTTCTAATAGATAAAGATAGATTATGATTATTTAAGTTAATAGAATTACCACCAGAAGACCTGTTATGTAGTCTTCATTGTACATCAATCTAAAAACATAAGATTTTCAAATAAGATTAAATTAATTTTTTTATGTTCTAAAGTGAAATATATTATATAAGAAATGTGATGTTTCAATATCATAGGTAATCAACTGTATTTAAGCCAAGATATTGGCATCAGGTAATATCATATGTAGTGATATCAAGTCATCATATGCAAAAGTTATGACAAATAGAGAAGATTAATCAAAATGATCAATTGGTTAACAAGCAAAATGACAATTATGCAAATGAAAACAAGGATAAGATCCAGATTCCATAATTCTACAATGGTTGATATCTTGAAGTTAAATATTCTAACACTGATAATGTCAAAGCAAAATAATGTTAGCAAGCAAGAAGTACTGACTAAAGTAAACCTGCGATATGTAGAGGAAAAAATTAATTCTGTGATCCCAAGTGAAGTATTTCATTCATTTAAAAAAAAATTTTACTGAATAATTTCACAGATCTTAATTGCTCTTTATTCCCAAAAGATTTACTATGCAGAAAGAGTCAGAAGCATAGTATATGGGATGCAATTTGCAGAATAGTGGATCATCCAAACCCAAGGTATGCAATCTTAGAATTTAATAATGATAAATAAGAACCATATTTAACAGATCAATACATACTGTAGGTAGATTTGTTTTGGTGAAGATCTTTTGAGAAAGAGAAAATATAATTTTGAGCCTTGTAAAAAATGCTTATTTTAACTATAGTGTAACAATTTTCAAAGAGTAATGGTACCATTCAGAACTATAATTTCTTTTCAATCATGCTTTTAAAAGACATGCCTAACCAATTTATAGAAACAGTTTTGAGCTTAAAGTTAAGCTGTACAAAGATATAAATCCAGTATAAATGCCATCACAAATTTCAAATAGTAGGCAATGTTACTTTTATCAATTCAAGATTTAAAGTTTCAATGTTTTCACTGTAAATAATACAATCACATTATTAACATAGATTTAAAGTTACTGGGTTTATTATTTAATATGTCAGCTACCTCTTTGTATCAATGTCCTAAATTGAGCATTCAAATACAAAAGGATATTGGTTAATATTATATCCTAATTTTATCAGTGGGAGCTGTTTACTAAATAGGTTTTCAATCATAATTATTCAGTTAAAAATGTGTATTTCAATTATGAAAATAATCATCAGAGTATTTAATATAAGAGGTTCATACCTCTTATATTAAACAGCCTAAAAATTATACAGCTGGCTAAATGATGTGATATAGTACAACTACATATTCTGGGCTTAGTAGAAAGGTAAGATTTATAGGTCTCAGATTGACCATGAAGATTCTCTTATTGGCAATAATGGATACATTCTATATATTGAGACAGTTATGTGTCTCATGGCAGATAACAACATAATGTGTGTGCATATATATATATATATATATAAAGTTGAAAGAAAAAGTAAAAATAAACACACACAAAATTTTTTTGTAGATATTTTCTATATTATACTGGAATAACAGTTAAAGATTAAATAATTTTGAAATTAAAAATATTTATAAATTAAACATTTAAAAAGGTCTGAGAAAATTTAAAACTTTTTTTTTCCTCTCTTTGTAAAAAAAACTTTTATGAAATATAAAATAAGCAAATGTGAAATCAGACTAAAAATTAGTCTGTAAAAATAAATGTTTGTAAAACTTTCAAAAATGTAATTAATTAGTTTATAAGATTGATGATTAAATTGTATTAATTAAAAAACTGTAAATTATTTTATGGGAGATCGTTTAAATGAATCTGAACAAGGATTAAGATAACAAGAAATGTAAAATTAATTAAAAGACAGACTTCAAGTTAAGATCAAAATTAAAAAATAACAATACGAAATTAAAACAATAGGAAAGAAAAAAATATATAAAGTCACTCTCTCTATTGTTATTTAGTCGGGGCTGCAATTTGCTAGAATGTTCATCAGTCAGATTATTATTTAGTTCAGATAGAATGCAGAATCCAAACAACCAGATATTCGGAAACTATAAACACAATAGTAAGCCAGTCAATTACTACTGTGGTCTGCATCCATGTAAAAGCTGCAGATCTAGCAATATTCATTGCTAGACAACTTTAGAATATTCAGTTGGGCTTCAGGCCCCAAAACCCTCAACAAAAAGAAAATCATCTGAACCAATGCCTGGACAAAGTCTAGATTGTACGTAAACACTGCTGTAAACTCTATCTCCCATTATTAACACAAAGAATGGAAAACAAGCCCTTGAGCCATCAATGGAGACCAAAAAGCCAACCAGTTGGAAACTGACAATCATAAAAACCTAGGTAAAGATATTTTAAGTATATTATGATCACAGTCTATAGTCTTCAATCTTTTAACACCTGTGGACTGGCAAAAATAATGATAAAATTTCACAGACTGGCAAAAATAAGGATAAGATTTTGTGAACTGGCAGAAGTCTACAGATAATTTTTTTAAAGATTTAAACTGCTTAACCTTAGATGAGCATAATTGTTATAACTGACCAAAACAACATACTAGTTACTGTGTATTGTAATGGTGTTGCTTAACTTCACATGCTGAACACTTTCTCGAGTTGCACAGTCATACTGCTACAGAAAACAGTATGTTCTCATTAATGTGCCTGCATTGCTATGTTTATTATTTCATTGTTAAAACATGGAAAAATAAAATGTTATTCACCTGAATATTGGGAAATATCACAGCTAGTGTAATTACATGACAATGATTATGATAAATGTAATATCTGTATTATAATGTTAAATATACAAGATGAAGTTATATATATATATGGAGTTTGTATAATAAAAAACTTTTTTTTTTAATTTTGAATCTGGTGTTATTTTAATCTCATTTTTACCCAATTTAAAAAAAGAAACTGAATGAAAAGTTGTTTTGGTAAAGTGTCACATAGAAATAAAACAATCATTATAAAGATGTCATTTTGCTAAAAAAATAAATAAATTATAGATTTACTTCTTGATGAAGATAAATCATCATCAATGATCTGTCTACATTTTGTGAAGTTTACAATTTCAAAAAGAAATGTCACACACAAAATAAAAAGATGATACAAATGCAATAAAAAATTTGCTACATATGACCAATAAATGAGCTGATGCAATATAGAAATGCCTACTAGGTATAGAAATTGACGTGTAAGGAGTGGTGCAATTATCATAAGATTGACACTTTGTCTTTTAAAGATTGCATTTTCAGATAAATTCATTTGATTATTATTTAGTAATTATAGTATTATCTAATAATTTAAATAAAATTTTGATTTATAATTAATTTTATTTAAGCAATTGCTATGAAAAAATAAATAAAAAATGTTTATATTAATTAAAAGATTAAAATCTTATTATTTTGTTATTACAAACTTTCCTGCCAGTATAGCGTAGACCGGTGCTGGTCCACAGACCAAGAGTTGAAGACCACTGGTCTAGACTCTTTATTTTAAATGAATGAATTTTAATTAATGGACTATTATAACTATAGCCTAGAGTCATTTATATTTTTTATATAAAATTTTATTGTGTTATTTTATATTATCTATTAAATATATGTGTGCATAAATAATTAAATATTAATATTTGCTGTAATTGTTATTTTGTCTATTTTCTTTTTGTCTCTTGTCACTGCATTACCAGTAAATTAGTGTAGTTGTTTTATGAATAAAATAAATGTGCTGGACCCTGAGACAGAGTGTGAATTAGTCATGGGATATTTCAAGCACTGGATTGTGTACCTGACCTCCAAAGCATGCTAATTATATAACTTATGATTGACTGATGCTTGAGGTTGATCCTCAAGACAAATAAAATGCTTTGGATGGAAGAAGTTTGAATCTAGCAGTCAATGTGGGCCACAGTCTGGAAATGTAGTCATGTTATGCTTTTCATAGTTCAATCTGACCATGGGTATCATTGATGGCTCTGCCACCAATGGTATTCTCCCCTCTGCTTAAAGGGCCAGTCCGTTCACATAATATTAAAAATATAAATTAAAAATTATGATAAAAGGTGTTTAAACCCATTTAAATCCAATTAAATAATTTGTTTTAAATGGACCTGGTTTAATATGTATCTGGATGAAATTTGAAACTTTTTTTTTCAAATTACAAATTTAATTTTTTCCCCAAGTATTCACAGAAATATAGCTAGTCATCCATTTTAATAGGTTATATATTAATGTACAGATATTCTTAGTTAAGTTAAACATTCATGGTCTGGCATTTGATAAGCCTTGGCAATAAGGATCCTTTCACTATTCTTTTATAAGAAACACTGCTAAAATATTCTTTTTTTAGAGGAAGACTATTTAGAGGCTTGTTTTACATATTTACTTCACTATATAAGTGTGAATGTGTGTGCAAGTAATTTATTTACAGTGCAATGTGTCATAACATTCTATAACAATTAATATACTGGGAAGGTTAGTCATATTCATAGCCAGCAAGCTTTATTGCTGGGAATAAAACAAAATATAATGTTCATTATGTACAGTAGCAAAATAAAACTGTTTCAAAAGAAAGGGTTTATTTACTATTATTATAATGATATATTTCATTTTTATACATTTATGTATTGTTTATATTACATGAGATAGATTTTATTAAAAATTTGTAGAAGGTAATATTAAACAAATGATGATCATTGCCATTTACAATGATATTTTTTGAAATCAGAAGCTTGCTTTTCAGCAGATTATTTAATATATTTACATTTATATTGTAATATATGTTTGCAATAAATGATTTTCATTTTTTAAATTTATATCTATATATTATATTTTCAGCTATATCGACAAGCTATCAGCATGAGGGCAGATTATACACAAGCATATATTAACAGAGGAGATGTACTACTGAAATTGAATAGGTAATTATTAAAAGATACTGCATTTAATGCATATTAATTTACCATTCTTGGGAGGAGAAATAAACCTTTTTATTACCCTTATCATTTTCAACTGATTATTAATCATTGCAATATCTTTTTACTGGTGTAGCTTGTCTTCTCCATATACCTCCAGCAGACTTTTTAAATCTTATGCATAACTATTTTTAATCTCTTGCAAACCAGTTTAAGATTTCATCATGCATCTATTCTTGCCTTTTTTTAGTAATATGTTTCTATTGTTTGTAGCTTCCCCCCTCCCATATTCCTCCAGCAAACTTTTTTATCTCATGCATAATTACTTGTAATCTTCTGCAATCTCTATAAGATTTTATCTTACCATCTATTCTTGTCTTTTTTAGCAACATGTTAACCTAGCTCCACTTTTAACCTTTTAATTCAATGACTTCAACATTATTTTTTTATTTTTTTTCTTTCTTGTCATCATGGAAAAAAAAAATCACTATTTTTTTTTACTGCCTGTTGTTTCAGTGACATCTGAAAAAAAAACACCATCTTAATTCAAAACTACACATCAGATTTACTGAAAATAAACAATTGATTACCTCTCTGGCTCTTTTTTAATTAAAATGTGTAAAATAATGTTTCCTTTCAAAAGTATATATCAAATTTATCACTTAGTACCTTCAACAGTAAGCATAGAATGTTAGTGGCTCCTCCAAGTATCTAAAAACTCCCAGAGCGCCTACTAAATAATTACTTAATCTCTTGATAGTTCATTGTTCAGTCTCAAGTAATTGCACTGCTTTTTTTTTTTTATATTAAATATCCAAGCACTCTATGAATTATTAAAGATCTTTTTTAAAAGCACATGTTTCGTTATAATATTAAGTCATTTCTACAAAAAATATTCTACCCAATTTTAATTTTGTTTTAAAATTAATGGTATAATAATTTTTAAAATATCTTTAAGATTATTTTATTTTTATTTTTAGCGGCCATCTTTAGTTTTTGTAGCATTACCTAAGACTCAAGCATTTATTAAGATAACAATTAATCATTTGCAAAATCTAAATGACTTACTTAATATCTTTTTTTATTTCCTTAGCGTCTCATTTTAACACGCTATTGCCCTTCCCTTTAAAACTACTGTACTGTAGAAAGTTTTGGAGATGCATACAATTCACTCTTGTCAACAGTAATCTTTTTAGTATTATCATGTAAACATATGATTACTGTTGTACTTTGATAAATATTATTCAGCATTTGACAGTATTGTTAATCTACATATATAATTTAATGATGTTTCTTAATCTATAAATCCAATGCAAAACACGACTTATTCTCATTAATTTTTTATATCATTAGCGCGTTAATATAATAATGGGCGTTTAATAAAATATATCATTAGCAAAAAATATTCTGTTTTATTTTTCTTAGTAATGTTAAATTTGATCATATTTCAGGGCTGTTTTTTCCAGTTTTAAAATAGAATCTTTAAGTTTTGTTTCAGAAATATATATATAGATATATGCCGCAAACTTGAAAAAAGAGAAGAAATCCGGAGTTAAAGGAACAACTATTTCTTAACAAAATTACAATTTTGTTGTTGTTTTTTTTTTATCAAAAATTCACTTCTTGACAAAGGAAATGACTAAAAGAATTCAAATTTTGTTTACAATTTAATCATAGAGATTTAATTTAAAAAGTTCGATTTTTTCCTTCCTGCTTTTATTTTTATACAATTCCTTCTTTTACTACTTCTTTTCTCTTTTACCTGCTTATTATTCCTTTCAGTTGCAGCCACATCTGACGAGAATAATACAATTAAATATTTTGGCCTTCCAAACTTAGGCAATAGTCAATGCTAGTTTCTTTTTTGATTAATCTATGAAGGCCGTGCGCTCTTGTCAACTTAATTACTGAGAGCTAGCGAGATTCAAGCTGAAGCCCACAAACAAATCAGGAGACAAAAGTCACACACAACTAATTAAACTCCTTGGATAGATTAAAAGGTGAAAGTATAGGAAATAAATTAAAATAGCTTGTATTTCTTTTCCTGAGTTTTTAAATTATTACTGTCTTAATTTATGACAAGGAAGTGGAAAATGTAGTTAATTGACCAAAAATTATATATATAATCAATAATAACTGAATCGAAAAAAGAGTAATTTCTTTCTTCCCCCTTTTTAAGTAATAAATAAAACAAATCTTTATTAAAGTTTTCTGTTTTTATTTTTTTATAATACAACGTAAGTCATCCCTCTCCTTTTCTTTCATGTTGTAATCCTGGAGGGGACTAACTGAAGCTGTGACTAATTAAAAGTAATCGTAGATCATTTGTTCTGCGGATTAAGTGATATTGAGTGCAAAATGACAGGCTGAGCACAACGTTTCTATTTTACTGATCTACTGAGATTTCTCTCTCTCTTTCAGCTAGTAATGAACTCAGAAACCGAGCCGAGCATTTTGAAACTAGTATTTGTTATTTTAAATCAAAATAAGATATATTGTATGAAGTCATATCTAATTAAATTTAATAATTTAAAATTATATATACAAACCTCAGTATGCTTAATGAATATGATATTTGTAATAATTAGTTACTTCAAAATAATATTTTTACTTATATATCTTATTCAAAAAATCGCATGTTTATTAGATCCCCACTCCCACACCCTTATATATAATTGGATGTGTATATTAACAATTTAAAGCTTTCTCCAGCTGCTCAATATTTAATTAAGATATAAAGATGTTATGTAATAATCATATTCTGAATTGTGAATTACAAATGTTAAATAATAGTTAATAAAAGGTGCTTAAAGACTTTCGTTCATTTACTAATTCTCACTTATTCATCACTCCCCTCCCCCTCTTCTTCGAATTTATATAACTGCTTTTTTCTTTATGTACATTTATTAACTGTCCCATTTCTATTTATTATTTTCCACGCTTAACAAAAAAATATTTTATCTCCAAAAATATAATGAATTTGTTTTTTAACATATTTAATACACTCTCTTTCTATTATATTAACTAATCATTAATATATTTTTATTTCTTTTTTTTTCATGCCTGCCAAAATATATGAAATGTTTTTTTTCTTCTTCGATTTCACTATTTTTGACAAACACCAAGAAAAATATTTACTAAGTTAGCTAATATATTTATGAAAATATTACACATCGGAAAGAAAAATGTGAATAACTCTATGTGTACGTATTTAATTCAAAAATCAGATTTATTATTCTTTACTTGATGTTTAAACGGTATATCTGGGCTAGAGATAATATCTAGTTTAATAAATAATTAGTGATAATCATACTGTATTTATCTGGAGTGGATGGGTGTCAAAATTATGAGTGGAGTAAGTTTGACACCTGTGAATCAAAATATAACAAACTTTTAACCTTTAACAAATTCTCCCAACCTTAGTTATCTATTAATCTATTTTCCAAATGAATGTATTCATTATTTAATGATACCTTTTGTATTTGGATTTTGACCAAACCAGTTTCATCAATTTCATTCCATTATCCATAATTCATCAACTCTGGATTTATTATTAGTTAATATTTGTACCACTAAATTCAATTTTCAGACTTCATGTCTTGCAAATGAATTTGAGCACATTTATTAACTACTATATATTAAATTTGGTGAGTGATGGAAAAGTGGTTTTATATTACATACTGATATGTAATATATATATTGTAATGGTTGAAAAATGAGAGCAATGAGTAAGCTCTCTTACATTGCATGTATTGATGCATCTAATCTTTAACTGAAGAAAAATGAACAAGAGACTCTTTATTTGCCCTAAATGTGAACATTAAATCTGTACTAGTATAAAATGAGAACAGGATAATTCTTTTTCTTAATATCTCAAATATGTAGGTAAGCTAAATTTGTAACAGTACTAAATAAACTTTTTATTATAATAAAGTACTAACATGATAAATACTAAAATCTTTAATGGAATAAATTGATCATATGGATGGTACTTTTATATGGCCTATGAATTCTATAAAGTTAAAATCTATAATACCTATTATTTGTACAATACCAAATCTGTAATAATGTAAATAAGTTAGCTAAAATTAATAGTTCTGTATGAGTTAAGTAAACCAAATCTATAATAGAATAAAATGAGCAACAGTTAAACCCACTCTATTAGTAAAATAATCTAGAATCTACATGGAACAATATTTAAAATTTATTAATAATATTTATATATTAGCTAAATATCAATTTGATTGGGATATTAATATTGTCTATACAATATAAAATAATATATTCGAAAATTATGACAAATATATAAATTAGTAGTTTATAATGATATTTATTTATAAATATCCCTTTTATTATTATATGGTAAGTTTATACTATATTCAAGAGTGAATAAAGTTATTAAGCCTATTGATTATATAAAAAATGAATTATAATAATTTATCAATTAGATTTTATATCAATGGATGTTCATAACATTAGACTCACTTTTAATCACCACTGAATTTTAGTACAATGATAAAATATGCATTATTTATTAACTAGATTTTATATGTTTCTGTTTGCAATGGCATTCTAAATTATCATTACTATATCATATATTTATTAATTTGAATAAGATTCTTAACTTTACTAAATAATATTATTATTTATGAATTTAATAATGAGACAATAAATATGCTGTAATAATTTTACTTAATGTATTATAGAATATTATATATGTTTTAGCTATAAGGTGCTGCAAGGCATTAGACATTATTTCTCAAACCACAAAAATTCCATTTATCTATTGTCACCAATAGACAATGTATATGTATAAATCATATAAACCAAAGTATTAATTTGATAGTTTCCCTACTGAGCATTTATCAGCAAATAAAACAAATTATTAAATAAAATTTATTATGATTATTTAAATAAAAATTTAGAGTTGTTAAAATTGTTTTGGTTATTTATACATTTATATATATATATTCATTCTTACACATGTATATGTTAGATGCCTTTTAGAACAAAAACAATATTAAATCAAATATAATTACATAATTATAGAGGTTTGAACCCAGATTTTTAGCTCCTTTTGTCATCCATTTCATCTTATATAACCAATATACATGACCACATACATGCAAAAAACATAAATGGGTTCCAATATACATATTCTGTGCTGAACCAGCACTCATCAGTAGATCCAGATCATCATCTCCCACACATATATATAATCAGTGCTTGGTTTATATTAACATAACAAATCTTTAAACTTTAATAGACAGGCTTCATTTTTCTCCTATTTTTTAAATGTCCATATCATTGAAAATCTGATGGTGGCATGTTCAAAGCTTTTGTTTGCTAATTTTGTTGTCTTACCTGCATTGATCTTAAGTCATTCTGATTTCTTATCAGATTTTCAATGATATGGATGGCTGAAAAGTTGAAGAGTGGAGAATATTAAAGCCTGTCCATTAAAGTTAGAAAATTTGCTATCTTAATATAAACCAAGCATTGATTATATTATATGTGTGGGAAATGATGAACTAGACCAACTGATGAGTGCTGGTTCAGCATAGAATACATATATTGGGGATCATTTACCTTTTGGCACATACTGTGGTCATTTATGTAAGTTGCATAGGCTGGTGTGGATGACAAAGTGAGCTTAAATGTCTGCATTTTAACCTGTATAATTATAACTAGCTTAAAGGTAGATATAATATACTTGGTTTTAAATATTATAATTACATAAATAAATAGATAACCTGTTTTACCAAATAGTAAGACACCGATCAATGTCTATAACACAAAGGTTTATTATCTTAACTATTTTCCATTAAGAAAATTCACAATAAGAATTCCAGGAATAATAATGTTTTAAAACACAGCAATTACCAAAAAGTTATTTTTTAAAAAAGGATATCTGTGATTTGTTTAGCAAAATAATTCTTAATGAGTCATGGCAAGATTTCACACTATATTAAGTACAATTATTTATCATTTTTTTAAATGATTAAGTTGTTATTTAGATTCCTAATTATTCTTTTGAAATTATAATCCATAACAATACCATTTATTTTCTGGGCTAGCAATAAATATATAAATGCATAACATATCAATTCATATAGCAAATTAAGCTTTCCCAGCATTCTTTTTAAAAAAAATTATAATTCTTCCATTTGGTAAATTTATTATTATTATAGTTTGCCTTTAATAAATTATTAATTTATTGGCAATATGCATATAAATGTATATATATATTAACTCACATAATTAAAACTATCAGCATTTTCAAAATTTCTCTAAAACACTGCAGTAAATAAATTTGATTTTAGTTATTATTTAAAATCTCAAAAGATCTCCTCTGTCCTGAAGTAAAGATCAAACTTTCTAATTTAGTTATTCATATTGTTATTCATATAAAACATTTTTAAAAATATATACATATCACTTTTTAAAAAAATTATTTATCACAAAAATGCAATATCAGCTGAAGTGATCAAATGAGACAATTAAATAATAATGTCTCAAGTCAAATTACAGGCTGCTAAATCCTTTGTTGACATAATTGACAGACATTGTTGTAAATGATATGCACAAAATTTGCACCTTTTACTGAAAAAATAAACATTGCACTTTAGTTAGAGTTTAGTTGAATAAAGTAGCATCTCAAACAATATGTCTTCTTTTAATTCCAACAGAAGAATATTAAAAAATAAAATAGTAACAATGATTTTTAATATTTTTTTAAAAATAAAAAAATACATTTGTTTGTCTTAAAAAGGTTATTATAAATAATATATTGTTAAGTAACCAATATTCCTTTAAACATTTTAACTTTAAAATGTATATGATAATTTCATATTTAAACAATGACCATACATGAATTCACATATATGTATTCACATGTGAAAATGTAATTTGTTATTCACCTAAACTATTGTTTTAAAATGTGTGAAAAATATACAAAACAATGCTGTAGCTTTTATTAACCCTTCACTTATTAAATACAGTTAGATCTTAGCCTCTTTTAAAATCCTATTCATAATTATTATGGTTTCTGGACATCATTTGCAGCATCTCTTGGTCAATTTTTGTCATTTTTTTCATTTTATGCTTATTTTATAATAAATTAAAAATTTAAAATTTTAGTTCTAAAAAAATCTGTATATGGTGATATATTTTGAAGAAAAATCAATTTTCATTTCTTTGTATTGGTATATAGACCAGCCTCTTTTCTCTGGTTGGATGGTTATCAACCCTGGCCATTGTTCTACAGATGTTTCTAAATGACAAAGTCAGAAATCAAAACAAAATGTTTTACACATTTGTAATTGATTTTGAATGTAAATAAATATATTTATCATAATTTTTTACAATTCATAATTAAGATTTTATGTTACTTTATCAGAATATAAAGTTTGATTTAAAAAAATTTAAATTTTACAAGAAAAATAAATATGGGAAAGTGACTACTCCTTAAGACAAGTGAATAATGTTTACCACTACTGACCATAATTTGAATATCAAAGACATTCATTGATAAGAACAAAAAAATTATATTTTATACATTTTTATGGAATTTATAATTCTTTTTTGCAGAATATTGAGTAATAATGAGTCTAGATTTAGATTTTTATTTAAAATATTTAAATTTAGACCAAGAAAATACAACAAAACTGAATAATCAGACAACATAATTTATAAGAAATTAAAAAATATCACCGGCATTCATGTAATGATTGGTTGAAATATAATTCTTTTGTTTTACTGCTGGCTATTGTTTAAATATTTTTCTTATATTTTTCTTCAATTATTATCATTATTTTTAATTTTTTATTACTTTTTACCAATTTGAATGTGAAATAATTTGATTTTAGAAGCTAAATAATCAGAGATTGCTCTTTCTAAGAGAAAATAATCACTTTAAGACAAAATAATTACCGGAGATGTCCCTTAATAATTGGTTGAAATATAATTCTTTTGTTTTACTGCTGAATATTTTCAAATGTTTTTCTTATACTTTTTTTCAGTTATCAACATTATTTTTTTTATTTTTTGTTACATTTAACTAATTTGAATCTAAAATTATTCACTTTTTAGAAGATGAATTGAAATAATTTTGTGTATTTTAGATTAATATTTTATGAATAGAAACAGACTAAAAATAAAATTGACAAATAATAGTTCTCAGATTTTTATGTAATAGGCTAATACAAAAATTAGACAGACTTTGCACAACTTATGCAAGTTGATTTCATCAGCTAAAAGCTTAAAATATACATATATTTAAATTTATAAATAGTTTTATAATAAAATTCTACGTTCAACATGTATTAGTTTTTTAATTATAAAAAGAAAAAAGTAAATTGTGAACTATTTTTAAAAATATAAAAATAAAAACAAATTGTGAATTGCTAGTTCATATTTGGATGTGTCTACAATAATTTCAAAATTAGGATAAAACATTATTTGACAACATTAAACAATCAATAATCTATAAAACAATGATAATAATTTTTATATGTGATAATGCTTATTTAAATCTAGCCATGATGGTACAATATATTTATGCATACTTGTATGTAATGTCTAAATATTTAAATTTTAAGGATTGGGTCATTGTTATTTTTGCTTTAAAATTCTAATTAGTCTGTAGTTTGATACTTATAATGAAAAGGCTTTGACTATTTTGTTGGTATGCAAGCAATAGACTCTTGGCAATTGGTGAATGATGAAGTTGGGAAACAATTATTCTGTAAAAATTGATTGGCTGATTATTTCAGTTTAATGATATAGTCATTGATAAATTTTTTGTCTTACTAATTATATTTATTTAGATATAATATATATTACAATAAAAACCTATTGAACATAGCAATTAAAGGGCATTATATCAAAAGAATAGATTAGCCCAACCACCATCTTTCACTATTAAGATAAAATAGTTTAGTTGGACGATTATTTTTAATTATTGTACATCAACTTTTTCTCTGATTGGGATAAATGCAATGATGATTTAGCCATATATATATATATTGAAATGGTTATATATATATATATATATATATATATATTGAAATGGTTATATATATATATGTGTGTGTGTGCTTCATGTATATATATATATATATTTGCTATTAAGTTAAAAAAAATAAGGCATTTTAAAAACTATAATGTATAAAAAAAATAATATAAAAATGTAGATTTTATTACAAAATTTAATTATGAGTTGGTATGTGTGAAAAATATGGGGTTTCAAATCAGCAAAGGAAGTTTAACCTTCTAATTAATTAAAGAACCAATTGATATTAAAAGAATGTAGGGACTAAATTTAAATTTTACAATTTATATTTTAGTGCAGCATTGTCATTACAATAAAAGATGACAAAAGTGTAATTATTGGGAATTTGATAAAAAAAATCAAAGACATTCAGAATTTAATTAAAAAATGCAATTAGTAAATTTTCAAAATTAAATTGCATTAAGATTATAATCACTAAGATTCTTTTAGATAATAAAGAAAAGAATTTTCTTTAAGTTTAAATAATTAATTAATTTGGAGAATAACATTTTGATACTTTTGTCTCAAGGTGTATATATATAGAGCAAAAGAAGAAAGGGGATTAATTATTGCAAACTTCTGGAAGAGTTATTGTATACTTCTTTTAGAGTGTAATTATAGTAAACTTCTGGAAGAGTTATTGTAAAGTTTTAAACTGTTAAATTGCATTACGATATGAGTGAGTACATCACAGCAATTTCTGTCACCATTGCCAATGAAGATGAGTATGAGGTTTCCCTGGTCTTATAGAATGCTAGGTCAATCATATCCTAGCGTACATTTGACTATCCAAATTGCTGATATACTATGCCATCACTATCAAAAGAAAGCCACTAGTATATAATGCTACAGGTAAACAAGTAAAGCCTCTATTATTCTCTTTTTTTTGCTTTAAATAATTATGTATTAATCATTTTGTAAAAGTGTTTCTTACCATATTATTTAGGTATCTTATTGCATTATTTAAATATTTTCTTAATGCATGCTTAAGCAATTGTACATGGTATTGAAGATCGACTATTGCAATATATATTCAATCTTTCTTTAATTTTGCTAAACTTATTATTTAAGAATCAAATGAAGGAGACAATTTTATTAAATATATTTCTGAGACTAAATATATAACAGTCCAGTAATTAAATAAAAGCAAGTTATTTAAATCTCTTCTCACTGATTTGAATTTATGCTTTAATTTTATTTGCGATTTTAAATTTGCCTATTTAAAATCGGTTCTTTCAAAAATGACATTTAGCCATTAACACAATCACAATGGTTTTATATATAAATTAAAATTAAGATAGAGTGTTAAAAGTAAACTTTATTTTCTGTTTTGGGAAGGGACAAGAAATATATACTTATATTGCATACATTTGATTTATAAACAACTTTCAGTTTTAAAATAAAATTTAATCTTACGAAGTTTAAAAGCTAAAACTTTGTTTTCTGTTTTAAAAGGGAACAAATATATATGTATGCTGTACAATATAATAGTTCATTCTCTAAAACTTTTTTTTTCAACTTAACTTTTTGCCTGGTGAAGTGGCCATATTGAATATTTAAAAAATTATGTTATGCCACAAATTTTATCATAACTTAAGTTTGTATTATTTAAAAATGACATAATATATTGTTTTATACACAGAACACTAAAGAATGTAATTAAGTTGAAAAAAATATAGTCATTATAATAAACAAAAGAATAAAAGTTAATATTTCTAATAATTATTTTCATATTATTTCATAAATTCAAAATTATCATGCATACAGCTTAAAATTATATTTTTGTTAGTAGATTAGTTGGATTCATCATAAAATTTATAAAAAATTAGTATATAATAACACCTAATGTAATCCATCACTTGAATACTTGAATAAAGACGTTAGTACCTTTCATTTTTCCTAGTAGCCCTTCAAAACGCATTTCCATACAGAGATTTGCAATGAATATGTCATTTTTAATAACAAGTAGTTAATATTGATCAATAATTAATATAATTTATTAAAAAGTACTACTAAAATAGTTACTATATACAAAATAAAATAATCAAATAAAGAGTGAATGAAATACTAAATTCATATAGAGTTAAGCTTGAGGTACATAAGTTAGTAGTTTAGAGTCAGTGCAATGTACTATTATTTATCCTATCTTTATAAGTTTTGATGGCCCATAAATGTAATAATAGCTTCATCAACTACCACCTCTCTTTGCATTTGATATGCATCTTTGAAATTTACATTGCATTAGTCTATAATTGGCCAAAGTTTATATATATACTGTCAAAATCTTTACTGTTAGCATTTGTGTATTTTTATTATTATTAAAATGCAGACAAGACATTATCATGATATTTGCAAAATATGTGTATCTTTATCTCATATCATCCAATGCAAATACTAGACCCAAACATACATCATATCAAAAAATTCAAATAATTTGTGATATAAATTTATACAATCATGAGTTATTATATTGGTTTCAATATTATTTTTTTTTGTATATTTTTTATCAATTATAAATTCAAATAATAATTAAAAAATATATAAAAATAAAATAATAAGTAAAAAATTTATAAAAATAATTACTTGCCATCAATCAAAAGTTGTATTTTTCCAATGTAATTTTAATGATGAATATTCTTCCATTAACTAGCAAAAAAATGAAAGAAAGTCAAAAGAATTATAGCTACTTGAGTACAAAAATTATCATAAAATTCATTTTTGAGATAGAAAAATAGAACTTACATTTTTGAAAGGTTAAAAAAGGTGGATCCAAAGATATAAAATGCACATGTGTAAATCACAGAGTTTTCTTGTTATTCTAAACTGAAACTGGATATTGCAAATTTGAAAATTTTATAGTGCTGTATTCATGTGTAATAATGAACTAGTTAATATATTATCATCATAGGCTATTGTATCAATAATTTCTTATATATATAAGACCTATGGTGTGGATCTATAATTAAGCAGGGAATAATTTCTTTATAAAAATCTTTATTATATACCATATTGTGTAGGTCTTGATTTAGCCTATAGAATAGATATCCACATATTATAAACTTATGGCATGACCATTTACATTTTATAGATTAAATTTTAATTTGACAGGTTCATGCTAAATATGTTCCACACAAATGCAGAAACATTCCTTTCATTTTTTTCAAACCCAAAGGGTTCTATTATTTCTTGTTACCAATGCAGTGGATCATTCCTGCCTGTTAATGAGAGTTATTAAGGATTATATAAAGATGCTCATTCCTTCATTCCACGACTCATTCAACTTTGCCAATGTGAATATATTCATCATTGCCTTATTATAAGACTTGGATATGACATCATGGAGGTGATTATATTCCTGCCTGCTTCATTATTTGTTTATTACTTTAGAACTTAGTACCACTTTTCTTATCCCTTAAGTATGTTAAAGCTTGATATTTCAGCATTTAATTAGTCATGATCATGAGAGTTATGCATTGATCTATTAACCATATTTATCTAAACGTATCTTGCTTTATTTATTGTTATAAACCTGCTTGATGGATAT